>JAVXUP010000190.1:15000-142500 GCA_033070095.1 Escallonia herrerae
TCTGTAGGATCTACTGATCCACTAAAATTTGAAGCGTTCTGCTTGTTAAACTCAGTCAGGGTACTTCCCTCTTGAGGTTGTTGCTGTGGCTGAATAGGATTCTGCATACCCTGCTGCTGACTAACCAGATTCTGGGCCATAAATGCCAAAATCTGATTCATGGTATTTAGAGTTGCAGTCATGGGTTCTGGATTTTGCTCCTGTTGCTCTACATGGGGTACTTCCCCAGCTGGGATCTCCTGATCTCTATTACAACCCCCAGTACGACCACCTCGGCCCCTGGCTTGGCCTCCGCGACCCCTGGTGCCAGCTCTACGAGTTTGTGCCATGCAATAACAAATAAACTACTATCAGAGTCTGTAAACACATCCTTTCATATATAAACGACTATGCAAATTTAAAATTTCTAATAATATATATCATCAAATACACCTTCATCAAAACGATCTCATATGTCTAGCCACTAGTACGGTTCACTAAATTATTAAGTCTTTTCCTAACCCTAATATCGAAACCTAGGCTTCCTCTCACAAGTTTCTAAAGTCTACAGAATCGTGATACCTAAGCTCTGATACCAACTGTAACATCTTGAAATTTTCGAAGCGTTATCACTCAATCAATCGTTTACACTAAGACAATAGAACCCTCAACTCAACCAATTTATAATCATCCACCAGTCATAGCAACTAAACCATCGAGTAAAATAATACGCTTAGCGTACTACAATAGTTGGAACATCAAGTCTAAGTTAACAATTTTAAATAATAATAATGACCCACGCAGGGGTTCTAAATACTAAGACTGAAACTTAAATTCTCTTTCGCTCGGCTCAAATCTACTCCACACCCAATGCGATCTATTGTTAGTTATTACCTGCGGAAAGGAAGTCAAAGGGGAGTGAGCTTTTGAGAGCTCAGTAAGGTCACTCAAACGAAGAAACTACGAAACAATTACAGATGCAATTCATAGATTTTCAAAAAAAAAGAATCATAACTAGTTCCATCAGATATCAATACAATTTTCAGATACGATACAAACAATCACGAATGCAATAACATGAGCAATTGCAAAGCCACACAGGCAGTGCAGGGTAATCACTTAGCAAAGCCACAAAGGCGATGCTCACTAACACTTTACACCGGCTAGTCCGTTAAGGTACTAGCCCACACCAATACACGGGCTAGTCCATCAAGGTACTAACCCACACCAATATCCTCCAATGCCCACCAACTCCGCCAAAACACACCAATGCAGAATCTCATGTCAATATGCAGGATGAAAACATTTCGATAAATGCAACATGTTATTCAATGCTCGATGGACAATAATTTATGAGCACCGATAAGAGTTTCAATAAACGTCATAAGGCTCAATGAAAGGTTTATATGACAAACAATGCGACTTTATCAAAATAGCAGAATCCAAAAGAACAGTGATAACAAATCAGAAGAATATATGAAATAATGATGATGAGTTTGGTTCGGATGAAAATCCCTTACCTCAGTCCAAGCTATGCACTCGCTGCTATTCAACCTTGTTCAAACCTCGAATTAACCTAAACAGGCAAATTAATTTATTAGAATTCAACCTAGCCTCACCAACTATTAACATAATGCTAAATCCTAATCGTTGCTCCCACTGACACTCTTAACGTAACCGAAAACGAATCAGATTTCTCGAACGACTAAACCTAACGGATAACCACGCACACTCTGAAAAGCATTAAGACACTCCAAAAATGATACAAAATTACTATAAAGTAGTTTTGTACCTTAAAACACTATAAAAAGTTATAATATAAGTTTTCTAAATTTTTTGATATTTTTGAATTAAAAATGATTTTCTTAAATACCAAAAAAAGCCCAAAATAACAATTAATGCTTCTAATTCAAATCAGAGTTCCATAATTTTCATGATAGCTTTATAATATGTAAGAAAAATACAGAAATCAAAATTGAAATTTAAAAGGCACCGAAACTATTTTAAAATCATTTGTTTCATTAAATCAGATGCGATACAGGTTAATGTGCTAAATCAACTTAGAAATTAATGAAACTTAAACTAAGTTGTCTTTTTACTATAAAAGCACTGCTGTAATTTTTAGGGAATTTAATATTAGTAGAAATTGCTCAAAACAAATTTTAGGATAGCTCCACTTGCAAAAATATTAAAAATAACAAAGAACATCAGAAAAATATGAACTTTTCACAGAACTTAAAATATTGTACTAAGAACCTGCATGTAAAGTTTCAGAATTTTTGAACATTGGTACGGTGCTCAAGAGCCACGTGGTACAACTGTGCAAGCACAGTGTACCACTCCACTGCACAGACCCATTACTGTTCACCTGTCTTCTTCCTTTCTTCCACTCCGCACAGCCTTCTTCCCAGAAACAAACTCACTCGCATGCCTGGTTCGTTCATTTCCTATACACACACACACACACACACACACACACACACACACACACACACACATCTATACCATTTCAAATGCCATGTCTCCTACTTCTTCTTTCATTTCATTTACACATATGTAATATGTTTCCTTCACAAAACTCACACAAACAGGCCATACGCACACCCATATACTCGTCACAAAGCAGCTTCACTCCCTTGCTAATGCACAGATTTACACACCCACGCATTATGTTCACATATTTGGCCACTATGCCCAGTGCATGTCTCTCTTTCTTTCTTCCAGTCACACTTTACACCACTTTACACACACACACACACACACACACACACACACACACACACACACACACACATATATATATATATATATATATATATATATATATATCCAACACTCACATTTGCAGGTTGCACCATGGCAGGCTATTGCACCTCTCAAAAGTTCAACCATCACATAAACACATACCTTGCCATTCATAGAACTCACGCACCAGAGCAACGACCCACGTAAACCGCACTCTCTTGCCCAACTGCCTTCACAGCAAGCTGCCCACGCGCACAAATTCCCCTCTTCTTTTGCGCAGCTATAGGTGTTATGAAAAATCACTCCACATGGTGCAAAACAGCCCCTTATCTCTGGTTCCTTCCCAAATCCATATCCCTTCATGCCACTGCTATACGCACTCGAACATTCGAATGTTTACGGCATCCACATGGCTGCTTTCTCCCCCATATATATATATAACCCACCATTTCTCACAGACCTATTACCTGAATGTATATTAATTCCTACAGTTTAAACTGCCTCATGGCAGTGTTTCATCCCCTGTAAACACACATTTTTCTCTCTCTTTTAAGCACATATACAGATTACATGCATACACACGAACACACTTCCAATTTTCTGCCTTTACTATAAGCATCCCTTAATCCCTTAAATCCTTAAATAACCAAGAGAAAAAGGATGAGAAACTTACTGGAAAGTTTCACCGGAAATCTTGTCACCGTTCCTTCTCTCTCTAGAGAATTTGGTTGATGGCCAAAAATGCCTTGGACGGCTGTGCTGTTTCAACAAAAGTGTATATAGACGCACACACACACACACACACGTGTGGAGTGAAACCCTAGTTAGACTAAAAAGAAAACCTACTCTTTATTTGTCGCTAATTCTTCTAACTCAAACTTATTATTGCCAAAACGATCCCAAAACATAATATTTACGCTACATGATGTGCAAGGAAAATTATAAACGGATTGTCACGCCATCCCGTTCGACAATTCGTCGCTAATCAGTACACCGCTAATCGTTGTTAAATAAAAAATGTTAACACCAAAAATTTGTCACCAAAATTTTTTTAAATCAAACAGTTAAAAATATCGGGGTATTACACAAAGAGAAGGATTAAAGGATAGGATTATGATCTTTTGATGTCTATGAGCAGCTCTATCATATAGGGTACGTAAAAGGTTATGATTTCAAGATACAAGTGATATGGTGACAATTTTTTGGTAGTGAATTTGAAAGAAGGTGTTTGCATTATTCGATCTTGATGCCACTTTATTCATCTGTTTCGATAACCTTTTGTAAGCATCTAAGTGTTAGATCTAGAACTTGTAACCACAATTATATGTATCTACCCTTACGAAAAAAAACCTATGGTGGCACCTATGGTTTATAAGTTTTGCCCCATCAATATTGGTTATAGATATTTAAGAGTTGACATAATTATTTTTGATATGACACACTTTGACAAAATTTTGGGTATGGATTAACTGCCTTCCAATCATGCCAAGATAGATTGCTTTAGAAAGAGAGAGAGAGAGCGGTTAAAGGATAAGGTAATACTTTTTCTCAAAGGATAAGGTTATGATCTTCTGGTGAATGGCTCTAAACAGCTAGTAGCTATAGGTTGCATTGTGATTGAGAAATATAAGTGATGTGGTAGATTAGAGAATTAAACTTAGGTGGATTTGAGACATATGTGGGTAATTTTATTTTGGGTACTTTTAAGGTAGTACTTTAATTGTGATGGATTTGGTAATAGTTTGAGGTGGTTTGCTTTAAGGTATCAGAGTGCGCAGCGAAAGCATGGTGGTCTTTGGTGTGATGTGTAAGTGCATAGAGAATTAATTATCCATATTGGCTAAGTCAAAGAGCTATACTTCGAAGGTTGTTCGATGGACTTGGTTTTGATTTTAGTGTTAGAATAATAAAATAGATGGAGAAGATAGTTATCATTCAGTGACCTCATGATTTTGGTTAGTGAACTTCGTAGACATTGCATCGAAACATTTTAAATTGGGCCTTAGACGTTGAGCTTGTGGTCTTGGCAGTTAATGGAATACAGATAGAAAGATTGAGTTTGGTGTTGTCTTGAGTAACTGTATCTTTGAAGTAGTGAGATGATTTTGGGTCTAGAATTATGGAATTTGGTGTTGAAAATTTGATTAAGTATTATCCTATTTAAAAGGCTAGCTAATGGTGTGGTGATGCATTAGACAGAAAGCGTGCCAATGAGCTTAGCAATTTTAGTTATTAGTTAGTCTAAGTTGACAATGAAGTGTCATTTAGAGAGTATAATGATGACTCCATTTGTGACTTTATCTAGGCGTAAACCTGGAGCACCTATATGATGATAAAACGTTGGGGTTGTGATGATAATGGAAGTTAAAAATAAAGTTTGGGATCTCGTAAAACACATGTCGTATGGGATGAGCGTATGGTTTGGTAAGCTTGAAGTTAAGCGTGTTAATATTATGTGGATTATGCAGAGCGTATGGTTTGGTATATTATCAGAGTAGCGCAGTGGAAGCGTACTGGTGAATTTTGAATGGTGTAATTTAGCTCAGTACGTTTCATATGCTAGATACGTCATAAATACTTCGAGGTTGAAATTTCGTTTAGAGGGAGAGGAATGTAATGACTCGTATTAGAGGGCAAGAAGCTACTTTTGATGATTAAGGAACATTCAATTCCGAGGACGGAATTATTTGGGGGGGGGGGGGGGGGGAGAGTGTAATACCCCGGATTTTAGGGTACTTGTGTAGGTAATAAATTTAAAATTATACTGATTTGAATTAAGTAATGGACCATAGAAAATTTTCTTGGAGTCCTTTTAGTGATGAAATTAATATTTAATGGTCTTAGTGGCTAATGTGATTAGATTAAGTCTTATTTAAACAAAGAAGAAGAAGAGGTTTCGACTTGGATTAGGATTTTAAGTCATATTGTGATTAAGTTAGTTGATTAGATTAAGTATTATTTAAACAAGGAGGAAGAAGAAGATATTTTGACTTACATTAGGATTTTAAGTCATATAGTGATTAAGTAGTAATAAGGACTTTTAGTTGAATTACAACCACATTAGCAATGAGGACTATAAGTTGTGTTATAATTACACTAGAAATTGGGACTTCAAGTCATATTATAATTAGATTAGCAAACTTTATAAGGGAGAAGAAGACATAAGAGTCTTCATATTTTTTAGAAATAAAGGAGAGAAAAGAGTCAAGTGCATTCTTTTGGGTATTTTCACGCAAAAATGTGGTGATTGATCCAAGATAAAGAGGAGATTATTGACATGATATTCATTACTTTGAGGTAAGGGTTTTTACACCGTCTTTTCGTTTGATACACGAGAATCTTTGCGTCTTCGTTTGATTTCACAACTAAATTTATCTTTGAGCCTATTTTTTTTATCATCACGCTTTTGTAACGTTACTAATAATCTTATTTTACTATTTTGTAATTTGCATTCAAGACGTTTCTCATGTGATTTATAAAAATATGTGTTCGTTTTATCGCAAGAAATCGTTTGCAATTACTTTGTGCTCGTGGGTGAGGAATTTCGTTTCTTTCATGACCTCCTCTTTGCCACAATTGTTCCCCATTGAAAGAAAGAAGTAAAAACTTTGTTGGTCAGCCACGTGTCACGTGGTCATTGGTTCTTTGAAATTCTTTTCTTTTCTTTTTCTTGTCATAATTCAATTGAACTTCTCCCATGTGTTGGCTTAACCGTGTAACTTTCTTTCTTGCCATGCCATGTGTCATCTCTTGAGTGGTCCCTTTTCTTTAAATAAAAATTATTGATTTTCTTGCCTTTAGTTTTCCACTCTAAAATTTCTTTTGACAATATCTCATTAATTCGATCTCTGACTGAGATGATTTTCATTTCGTTGAATTCGTATTTTTGTTCTCTTCAGTTTGAGCCTAAAATGACTATTTTTGGACTTCAAATGAATATCCGCTACATTTATCAAATTACTTTGTGGGTGATATTTGTATTTGAAAGTTACTTTTAATTATCGCGACTTATTTATGACGCGCCAGCTGCGATATTTGACATGGTATAACCATGATTTGTGATTCTTAATAATAAGTAATTTGTGTATGTGACACCCACAAGTTTTGGTAAATATATTTTGATATTCGACGTATTGGTGATGTAAACCCTTTTTGGGTCGATATGTTATTCGTTTTTGGGTCGATATTCGACTTATTGGTTATGTAACCCTTTTTTCGGTTGATTTGTTATTCGTTTGTGAATTTTGACTTATTGATTATTTAACCCATTTTTCGGTCGCTTCTGTTATTCGCTTGTAAAATTCGATTGAATTATCTGGATTCTTATTTATTGGTTCTATTCGATAACTCATATTTGTTATTTGTTTTTGGGAACCTTCTTTTGGTCACTTTCGTATTCGTTTGTGAAATTTGACTGAGTTATTTAAATTTCTATTTATTGGCTCTACTCGATAACTCATGTTTCGTATTCGTTTTGGCCTTCTGTGTGTAAAAACTTTTACTGGGCAATTCGTGCTCACCCCTTTATTTTTCGTTTCCTTTCCCTTCCAGGCCAAAAGTAGCACAAAGGGCGAGATATTAGTACATCGGTGATAATTGCTCTGGTTTTTTATATTGAGAATAGAGCTTATGATTTCTTTAGACGAAAAATTGGTTAGTTGATTTATTTTCCTTTGGGTTCAGATATTTAGTCTGAGAGATTTGTAATAAAGTTTTGGATTATTTTTTGGGAGTTAAGTTTTGAGATACAAATAATTTTGTTTGTGGTATTTTAGATGCTCTGCTCTACCATTAAGGTTGTTATGTTTTGGATAGGATTGAGTTATGGCTTAAGGATGTGTTCGGACCCTCGGGTTCGGAGCGTTACAGGATGGACGACCCATATTTTTTTTAAAAAAGCTGTCAGTCGTCCGCTACATAGTGTGGCGGACGGATCTTTTTACCAGACTGCCCCTCCTCGTCCGTCCGCTACACTGTATAGCAGACAACCTTTTTGTCCTGACATGTGACAGTTAAAAAATAGTCCGCCATACAGTGTAGCGGACGACTTTTTAATTGACACGACTGATACACTTCCATTAATTTATGTACCTTTATTTCTGTACACATCAAAGTTGTCGCCAATGCTGTCCGCTATTCAGTATCACATATAGTATTGCCTATTCCCAAAACATTCTCAACTCTTTCAGCACAATTTTCTTCTCCTTCAGACTCACTTGCTTCCATTTTTAACTCCCTTCAAGCTTCGAGTAACACTTGCTTCAAGCTTCACTCAAGCAAGGTAAGTTTATGAATGGTGAAGTTTTCTTTATGGATTGACTGATAAAGTACAATTTTTTTTGGACAAAAAAGTATAGATTTTTTGTGATGTTCTAGAAAATTTTCACTCTATTCATCAATTTGTGATGTTCTAGAAATTAATTTGTTAATTTTAAACAAATTCATTATAGTTAAATTCAATTTTTTTTAGGTTCGCTAACTTCAAAAAATTTATCCTATTTAAATTCGAATTTTTTGAGATATGTTTGTTATATCTTGGCATGATGAATTTGTCTATTTATCTTTGTAATTTTAATTTGTTATGTTCAATAAATTAATAATTTTTAAATTGGAGACACGTTTGAGATTATGTATATGGTATATTTGTCATCCTAAATTGGTCTATTTGTCAAGGTAATTTTGAGGTAATATTTTCTGCTAGAAATGTCATTTGATTATTAAGCGTAGTCTATATCTACATAGGTCTTGTTTCACAATGTCTGATTTCGTGTCGAGCTCCAACACCCCCATAGATGCTAGTGATCCATATCTAGGATGGACGTTTCAAACGTTAGAAGAAGCTGAAGAATGTTTCGAGCGTATTCATTGTGGGTTGATTTTGACATTAGAAAAAAGACTACAAGAACAAGTAACGTAACAAAAAAGATATGCTCTCG
The DNA here is from genome assembly GCA_033070095.1 of Escallonia herrerae. Lineage (NCBI taxonomy): Eukaryota > Viridiplantae > Streptophyta > Magnoliopsida > Escalloniales > Escalloniaceae > Escallonia > Escallonia herrerae. Next base: position 23,661 of record JAVXUP010000190.1, read on the forward strand.
CTTATACCAGTGTCATAGCCTCAAAGGGACAGAAACCCACAGCAACATGAGACACACGTAGGCAATGATGACAGTGATGGCAAAATAGGATAATCACGAAGAAGACGAGACTGCTTTGCGGGCACAAATTGCCAGGTCAAGATGTTTGTAAGCTATAAACCCAAGCAAGATCATTGGCTTATTACCAGCCTGGAAATGGCACACAATCACCCGTTAGTAACCCCTTCCAAGGTGAGTCAGATGCATCAACACAAGAAGATGGGTAAGGACGCAAGGAGCCTAATTCACACAATGAGGAATTAATATTCTTGCTGAACAGGCTGGGGGAATTCAGAATTTAAATTTTAACACGACAGACGTTGCAACGCAGTTCGAACCCATAGACGAGCCGCGTATGACCTCAATGATGCTCAATCCACAATGATCCTATTGAAACAAATGCAGATGGAGGACCCGCAGTTTACCTTCGATTATAAACTTGACGACGGGCATCGAGTTAATACAATTTTTTGGGTCGACGGTCTTTCGAGGCTAGCTTATAAGCATTTTGGGGATGTCGTGACTTTCGACATCACATACCGTACCAACAAGTACTCGATGTCGTTCGCTCCTTTCACGGGGTCAATCATCATTTTCTGCGGGCATGAAAATGACGGGCATGAGTGAATCTATGAATTCCTGGTTCGATAGTTATGTGGGTACAACTATGAATTTAAAGAGTTTCGTCACATCTGTACAAAAAGCGATTGCCTCATTATTCTTGAAAGAAAGGGCTGCAGACTTTGCAAGCACGTACAAACAAAGGAGAAGGTTACTTGAGACCCCGTTGGAGCTGAATGGTGCAAAAGACTATACGAAGGAGATCTTCCTGTTGTACCAAGTAGAGCTGTGAAAATCGGGACGATACAATATAAACAAGGTGGCAAAAAAGATTACACGTGAGTATAAGGTTTTATTCGCTCGTGAATGACCTCGTCCCTGAGAAGCTACACAGAATGTATACGGTGAGCCACGACACATTGACGAATTCAGTGACATGTGTTTGCAAGAAGTTTGAGTTCCATGGAATCCTGTGTAGACACATTCTGCGGTTTTTCACCCAGAAGAATATTAGGACAATCCCCGATAAATATGTCCTGCCACGATGGACGAAAGGTGCAAACAGGTTGTATGGTACCATTGCCTTTTCGGAGCATCCGTATACTGACTTTGAAGAATAAGAGATGTTGCAGTACAATCATCTGGTCACAATGTTTACCTGTTTGTCCATAAAGGGTGCTACTACAATGACCGGATATAAATATCTCCTCGAGGTAGCTCAGCAGCAAGAGCCCATCGTCGACCAGTTTGAAGCAGCTTCAGCTAGCAATGCAGTTGACACCAAGCCTACAACGGGATTAGAAGATGATGAGCCGGGGGAGGAAGACGACAATGATATCCGACCTTTGGATCCAATTATATCGCAAACGAAAGGCCGTAAGAGATCTACGTGGATGAAGAGCTCTATTGAACAGGCAACTCAACCTAAAAAGCTGAGAAAGTGTGCATTGTGCAACGAAATGACCAACCATGACAAGAGGAACCATTACAAGGCACTGAGGATAAGTCCAGGGGGTTTGCAAAAGGAGGACGAAGATGACGCTGAAGATGAGGAAGAGAAGATGCAGTGGACCTTTAATTTTTTGTATAAGCCATGAACTTTGTTTGACATTTGTAATAATTTTTTTTCTAATAATCTTTCAACCGAAGACTGGAATTTATTTTTGATGGACCTATGAGAGCCATCAAATCTAAGTTTAAGTTTTTTTTATTTGCCCCGTCCGCTACATAGTGTAGCGGACATAGTGCATTTTTCGCTAAACAATGTAGCAAACGGCTCTGCAGAGTCTTAAAACTCCAAAACTAAGAGATTTTTTTGGTGTTCTTTATGTCTGCTACACAATGTAGCGGATGGCTCTGAAGAGCAGAAATTTTTTGGTATTCTATGGGTCCGCTACATAATGTAACGGACGACTTTGCAGAAAACAACTTTTGGTGTTCTTTGTGTCTGCTACACAATGTAGCGGACGTCTCTGCCCAGTTTAAAACTCTAACACGTCGCTAAAACTCCTCTTAAATATTAATCAGATCGGCCATTCTTCTTTCTCCCGTTTCTCTGTCTGTCTCAAACATCTCACCCACCCGCGACCCCCTCTACGGCGACCCACATTTCCGGCGACACCACAGTCCTCCCCCGATGCCGGGCCACCTTTGGGGACAGCCCCATCCTCCCCTTAACGCCATGGCTCCTCCAGCGACATCTCCGTCCTCTCCCCAATGCGGTGCCACCTCTGGTGACAGATCCGTCCTGATGGCTTTTGCTTCGGTGAACAGAAACGTTTCAGTTGGCAGACACTTCTTCAAGGTCATGATGCTTGGTTTTCATACATAACTTGTAGGCCATCCCTCTTTCTCTATATTTTCATGTGTGTTAAAAGTTTTATCTTTGGTTAAAAACTTACCTGTCTTACTGTATTATGAATATGTTAGGCCATACTGGTAGCCTTTTGCAGATTGCTTACCACAATGAGATCAAATAAAGCAACTTTAACCAGCCGCAAGGGGTCATGGCTTGTTAAAATCAAGAAGAAGCGCGACCAAGAGGAAATTTGTTTCGAAGAGGGTTGGAACAAATTTGTGCAGTAGCATGACCTCTATCTAGGGGACGTTGTAATCTTTGAACACATGGGGCATATGCGTTTTTAAGTGCTGGTGTTTGATCAAAGCACTTGTGAAAAAGCTTTCCCCCAATGTTGAACTCTGAGTTCTAATTAAACCCTAAATCAAATTAATCGCATCGGATATGTGCATTTTGAATAATTTTATGTTATTTGAACATTGATTATTTGTTTGATAAATTTAGGTTCTTAATTGTGCATTTGAGAATTGTGAATATTGATCGATGACTTTAGGTTGTTACTTGATGATTTTTTATTGTTAATCGTGCAGTTGAGATATTGAGAATGTTGATTCCGTCGCTAATTTAAAAAAAAAAATTTAATACGTAAAACAGAATTAGCAACGGATATTCCGTTTCTAATTTATAACCATGTCCGCTACACAATGTAATGGACGGCTCCGCAGAGTCTTAAAACTCTAGCACTTAGAAATTTTTTGGTGTTCTCTCTGTCCGCTACACAATGTAACGGACGGCTCTGCAGTGAAAAAACTCCAACACTTGGAAAATTCTTTGTTTTCTATATGTCCACTGCACTGTGTAGCGGACAGTACAATAGAATCTCCAACTTCCAACACTTAGAAAATTCTTTGTTTTCTATATGTCCGCTACACTGTGTAGTGGATGGTACAATAGAATCTCTAAACACCAATACTTAAAAAAATTAGGTTTCTATGTGCCCGCTACACTGTGTAGCGGACGGGGAAGTAGAATCTCTAAGCTCCAACACTTATATTTTTTTTTTATTTTCTATACGTCCACTACACCGTATAGGGGACGGTGCAACAGAATCTCTAAACACCAACACTTAAAAAAATTTTAGTTTTCTATACGTCCGCTACATAGTGTATCAGACGGTGCAGCAGAATCTCTAAACTCCAACACTTAATTTTTTTTTCTATACGTCAACTACACTATGTAGGGGACGGTGCAGCAGGATCTTTAAACACCAACACTTCAAATTTTTTTAGTTCTCTATATGTCCGCTACACTGTGTAATGGACGGGGCAGCATAATTTCTAAGCTCCAACACTTAGAAATTTTTTTATTTTCAATACGTCCGCTACACTGTGTAGCGGACAATGCAACAGAATCTCTAAACACCCACACTTAGAAAATTTTTAGTTTTCTATACGTCCGCTACACTGTGTAGAGGACGATGCCTATACGTCAGCTACGCTGTGTTGCGGACGGCGCAACAGAAATAATTTTTAGGACTTTCTCCCATTTTGTTTCCCACCATTCAATCATTGTCAATGAGAGCAAAAAAACCAATGACAGCTTTCAACACAAATCAAATCAAACCAAATCAAATCAACCCAAATCAAATGTCAACTGATTTTTCAACACAAATCAGCCAAATCAATCATCTTTAACACAAATCAACTGATCTCAACATAAATCAAATCAAACCAATGACAGCTTTCATAAAAATGATCAAGAATTATTAAAAAAACTGACTCGAATATTACAATGTCAACTGGGGTCCTCATCTTGAGCCAGATTCTCGTCCTTAGATGAATTTTCAATAAACCTAATCGCTCTAGGCAGGCCTTTCATAATTTGCCAAGCTATCCTATATCTAAAGCCTTCCACTTCTGCTTGACTCCAGACGGCCGCCTTGAGGCTCTCAGACAGACAAATGTAATCCATGCACATGCAGATGAAGACGCCGCAGTCCGAAGTATTACGTTGCTTGGGCCTCCCCTTCTTCAATTGGAATTGGAGCTTTGGCCGCGCCGGTACTTTTACATCACGGATAGAGTGGACCATGGCACAAAATAGATTCTACGAGAAACAAAAACGGCGTAAGACAGTAGTTAACATTTACAATTGATAAGTTACATTAAGCATTAAACAACAATTGTAAGATTACCATAGCATCTAACTGGGCTATGTACATCCGTAACACATGCATGTGGATGGTATCGTCGTGGAGACTGTTGATGACTGATACGATTTTATGTGTTGGTTCATAGCAAACCAAGTACCAGTGGCTTTCTCCTAAAATTGGATTAGAAACACGTCAGCAACCCTTGCACTCACTGGACTATCCCTAGTAAGATACGCTCATAGGTTAACGGACGGTCTCTACTCTCTCAACTTTTTCTTCCCCCTTATATCGACCCACTCATGCCATTCAGATACTAGGAGGCTATGAAAAAAAACATCCACCATAAAAAATGTGCTAAAACTCGTCCAGCCGCTTCCGACCTCTTTGCTTCAAAATCTCCACGTAGGTCGAGATGACACCGCTGTCTAACCAGTCCCCCCGGAGCGAGACCATTTTTCCCCATGAGCAACGATAATCCATTAAATTTGGGTGATCCACACTATACGATGCTTTGTCTCAGGGGGCCCCGCGAAAATAACGCTCTATGATTAGTTGGTGTTTATGCGACTTTAGGGGTTTCAATGGATGCCCTTTGCGATATTGCCCTCGGGGGTCAACCGGGAGATATTGCCCTCCGGGGGCAACAGATGGTCCCGTCCACAGGACAATGGGCAGTGTCTTAGATAGACTGATGTTTCTGAAACCCCAGTTCTGCATGACTTGACTCTGAGAGAGGGGTTTACCCATCTCAACTTATTTTTTCCCGTTCTCAATAACTTGAAACTCCTCTTGTACATATGACTAGCGAAAATCATCTTTTGGACGTTTTCCCAAATCTTGTTACTTCAACTACCCTATCCACCTCTTCATTCCACGAAGTTGTCTACACTAGACCATTTCCCTCCCGTGGGATTTCAGCCTGGAGGGCATCATGAAAGTTCTGAGATCTACATTCTTTACTTCCTTTTACTGGGGCTATAATAGCAGCCACCGATTGTACCGTTAGAACTCCCATTATCTTTTTGTAGAAGTTTCACTAGCTCTTTCTTAAGGTTTTCTTGACCTAATACAACTCCCTGAGGGTTCACTACCTCCCTAACACCGCAAATCTTCTGCAAAACAACCTTTCGGGTGTTTTACATCCCCTACTGGACTCACAAGTCCTTTGAAAATTTTTACTGAAAGATTACCAAAACACCCCCTCCGGATGGCAAATTATCAAAATACCTCCTGAGGGTTTCTGGTCCCAGAAAAATCCCTAAACAACTTTAAAATGTTATTTTAAGCATCTTGGATTTATTTTTGAGCTAAAACATATTTTACAAAATTTTGGCTCAAAAATCCCGAATCGGTGTCAAGACCGAGTGCTTAAAAGCTTGTTCGGCCAAAAATAGCTAATGAACTCAGAATGACCAAAATTTTGAAAAATGGAACTTTTCGGAATCCTAAGGTCCCCGTAAAAGTTTTGCACAAGACCGCATTCGTTTGATATTTTAAGTTTCACCGTAAAGTTCTCAAAATCACCCAATTCGTTCACCCTCTTGCCAACCTCGAAACAATTTGAACTTTTTTCATGGTATAGGTCTCGTAAAAATAACTAGGGTCTCTTTTTTGTACTTTGGCTAAATCTGACCCTAACTATTTTAAAAAATTCGAATTCACCTGCTCACTTAAATTCCATTTTTAGTGACACTTGCAGTCACTGTTCATCATCAACATGAACGAACACAACACAACAGAGCAGCAGCAGCTGCTGCCCCCCCTCCTCGCCTCTCACCCCATCTCACGCACACACTTCCTCACACACTCACAAACACATTACAACTACCCCACACCTTGCCTCTCACCCCATCCACGCACACAGTTCCTCACACACTCACAAACACATTACAACTACCCCACACCTTCCACTAACACCTACACCATCTTATAACACTCACATATACACATTCTCACCATGAAAATACACGCACATATCACAGCAACACTGCTGCCATAGCAGCAATGTGCTTCCCCGTGCACACAACATAACACATACAACACTCTCACACCCCCACCCCCCTTTCCCCCTACATCTTTTTATCCTCTCACCCACAAAACACACTCACCATACACCATAAACTGTCCCATGGCAGGTTGCCTAAACCCATGAATCCACACACACAATTCTAATAAATCAATTGGAAAGGGAGGAGAGAGAGATTACCCTTAGGGTTTGGATTATTTCTCTTTTTTTTCTTTTCTTCTTCTTTCTTCCTCTGTTTCTTCTCTCTGCCGAGCTGGGTTTTCTTTTTACTCTTTTCTTTTTTTTCTTTTCCCCCTTTTTCCTCTTTAATTCCCTAAAATTCATTTTCTATTCTTTAATGTACCTAGTCATCCTCTTTTTAAGTAGGAGGTGTCTAACCCTCCTTAAATTCTCCCCACAATGTGACACATTTTTGGCCACTAATCAACATATTTGCAAAATTGCAATTTAACCCCTAAAGTTTTCCAAAATTACATTTTGGCCCCTCAATCTTGAGAAATTACAATTTGACCCCAAAATCACCCTAGCCCTCCTTTAGCCCCCTAACACCTCAATATCATCGACATGATGCTACTTAATAAAACTATGCATCTCATTCACCATATATTTCAAAAATTACATTTTTGCCCCCTAATTTTTTAAAAATTACATTTTAATCCCCAACGCCACACTAACCTCTTATATAGCTTCCTAACACTTAATTATCAACAACATATTGCTACTTAATAAAAGTAGCCCCCTTAATTAATCTAATTCAAGGTTAGATTAATTTTTAGTATTTCTGGGTATCACAGCAGTTATGGAATTTCAAGATCATTTTGGGAAGATCTCTCCACAGAGAAAATTGGTTAGGGGAAACAATAAGATCAAGAGGATCAAAAACACGACAAATTGTGAGGTCACCTTTTGTAAGCGCCAAAATGGCTTGCTCAAGAAGGCTTATGAATTGTTTGTCCTCAATGATGCTGATCAGGTTGCCCTTATTTTCTTATCTAGTCCCGGCCGCCTTTAGGAGTATACTCAACAACATGCATCAATAATTTCAAGCATGAATATCCATGCATTGCAAGTCACCTGATTCCAAATTGGTGGTAAATTTGCATCTAGTTATCCAACAAATTTTAGAACCCTCAATGCCTATGAATGGCAAGGTTACCACACTTAAGAGTGAGAGCTTATAGTGGATGCAATCTCCACCTTTTTAGTGCAGCTCTCCATCTCCGTATATCATTCGCATCTAAGGGTTTTGTGCCTTTGACATTACCAACGTTCCATTCCCTACTACACATCATCCCTTTAGTGGCAATTCATTGGCCTAAGAATTCAAACCAAAATAGGCCTTCTGTCAAACACGTAAAGACATCTTCTTACATCAATCTGCAAAACTAGGACTGAAAATTCCCTGCAAGTAGTGGGTAAGACAGTTTGGAAATGGTTCTAAATCCTCTTTTACCTATGCCTATCCTACGTACCAATTATAATTAGCAAATCCCGTGTATTTTCTCCACCTAAGGCATAATTGGAAGCAACACAGTTTTTAAGCTCATGTAATTTTCCTAATAATGTTTAAATCTGCTTTTTCTAATGACAATCCTAATAACAAAAACTAATTAGCAAATCCTCTAGGAGCACTGGGTAAGACGATATGGCAATTTGGAACATAATTGACAAACAGTACAAGGATATTTCAAAAAGACGTGATATTTGTGATAACATAGGCCTAAATTTTCTGAAAATAAGGATTCTTTTTATTTCTTTTGTATCCTTCATTTAAGTCATATATAAATGTTCATCAAAGTATAGTATCACAAAGCATTTGCAGATAGCATAAAATTTGGTTTGTTATACCTGTAGCGCCATCGAGACATTCTGTTGAGCATGGTGAATCTGCAATCAATTGCCTTTTCTTAGTCAATCGTCAAAAATGAATATAATTAAAAATCCATATAATGTTAATTATACACCATAGTATTCAGCAAATGCAATGGTCTTTTGGTAAGGGTATTTATGGGTAAATTCACCCACAGCTTGCCCTTATATGGATAAGAGTTGGTATCTTGCATATCAGCCCTCCTTAATGTGTATAACTCTATAAAACATTATTGTTTGCCGGTGTTTCTATCAAACATGTCATGCCACACAAGACATATTCATGGAAACACTTCTTTTTATTAGCTTCTTCTTTTTTTTTTTCTTTTCAAATACCATAGCTGACTATCATGTATATTATATCTTTTTTTCTACTTTACATAGTCCAGTAGTTTTGGTGTCTTATATCTCATTCTAATTAAGTAACATTATGAAGGATAAAACATATGTGTGGAAACGAAGGAGAAATTGAGAGTAGAAACTTAAAGGCAATGCAACTTTTTTTGTCTATATTGCTTAGATTAATAGGCTTCGCAGACATAATTGTTAACTACAGGTGTAAAAGATAGATACCAAAAGGACTTCTATTTTGCAAAACATCCATCTAACAAAGAGAAAGGATAAGTTGTTAGGCGTATAGAGAGTTGAATGGACATGCTTTAGGTGGTATCTTGGTGGTACCAAGATAAGAGGGAAAAGATGACAGAGAAATAAATTAAGGTATAAAACAAAAAGAAAAAACATGTAGAGGGGAAAGACCTGACAAAACCTTGCCGTTAGACTAAGGCTTTGGAGAACCATAGAGTTGGGAAGGAAAATGATAGGAATTTCAAATGAATTTATCTTTTCTGATTCATAGTTAACAATATATTCCACATTAGCAGGTTATTGTTGCTTTCTTATCATTTTTCAAGATAATAACTTGTTAATTTACAATCTTAACAGCTACTGCCACAGATTTTTGGCCTGTGATATCTAATATTTTCTCACATTTACTGGTTATTACTCAAACATGGTTGCTGAGGCAAGACCTCTTCTTTCATAATCATTTAAGCTTGGAAGTTGCCGATATTGTAGCGTTGAGGACCTTGTCTTGAATTCTGCAACTTATGCTTCTCAATAGCAAATATGTAGTTTGTCTATACATTTTGTTTCTATGTCATGTTATTTGTCTATGATTGGGTAAGACAATATGGCAATTTGGAACAAAATGGAAACACATTTGACGTGCTTAGAAGATGCAAAGGAACATAGTGTGCTAATGCATATCTTCAAATACCTTTTGTGCAACTATAAAAGAGGAAGACAACATGAAGCCCTTTTATTAAGGAACCAATGGAACATAGACATGTAGGAGACACATAAGGAGAAAACTGGAAATGCTAACCTAACCAAAATGTCTGCTCTTACAATTGAAATTAGTGGATTTGAAGTACATCACACATATGCGTACATATACATCATTACCATATGATGTACGTGCTGATCGTGGGTCTGGCGTTGGTAGTGAAGAATGCAATCTCATGTGCGTAGAGTGATGGAATGTGTCATAGATAAATGACATGGAAGAAGAGAACATATAACACAGAAGAATCGAGTAATGAAGTGTGATTCCGGTAATTGAGTAATGAAATGTGATTCAGTTAATGCATAAATTGACCTGCATATGAAATAATTGATGAAGTCTTGTAGGAAGAACTTTCGAGTACAGATGCAAGAGTCATTTGATGCGAGATTTGCCGCTTAAGAAACTGGTAGTTCTGATGGCCTTGTTGGGCAACGCCAGTGTATGTGCGCAGGGAGATCATGTTGGTGAAAGAGAAGCACCGTTTTGATTTTTAGACTTTGGCACCATTTCAAGGTGAGGTGAGCGGGCAGGAGTTGCTTTGTGGTTTTTTAAAACAGGCAGGTAAATGGTAATATGGTATATTTCTGAGGGTATTTTGGGGATAAAAATGTTTAGAGACATGTCTAAACACATGATACTTTTAAGATAGAGAGATATATAACCTCTATCCGTTTATGGGTATATAACTTCATTGCATAATTATTTATTATTTTACTATTTCAGAAGAATGACTGAAGACCAAAAGCTCAAAGAGAAATTAAATCTTAGCAACATTTGTCTTTTAAGATTGCTAAAGGTAACTTTTGGTTATACATATGTTGTCATAAGCTTTACCATGAGTTTGAAGTTTTATGCACCAATCTTCTAAGTCTAACATGTTACATGTAGTTTTGAATCAATTCTTTTCGAGATTAGATTCCACAAGAGAATTCAAAATCATTGGAAATAACTTTTGATAAGCTAAGAATTGGTTTGAGAACAAGAGGAAGTGAAAAGGCGGATAAGGTTTTAGGTAACTTTTACGTTCAATACAAATACACACATTGTAGGTTGTAGCAATATGGCAGATGTAATGTAACATAGGTAGTAGTGGTAGTTAAGGGTGGGTTGATGGTGACATTTAAGGTGGAAGCAATTGTGTGGATGTGCAAATGGTAATTGTGGAAGTGGTAGTGGTGGTAACCGTGATAGAGGTGGTGGATGTTGACAATGTGAAACTGTTAATTGTAGATGTTTGTGCTAATTGGTGGTGGCGATTGAGGCCGCAATGCAAAGGTATTGTAATTAATCGTGGTTATACAAATATTTAGTAGTGGCAACTGCGATGATGATGGTAGAGATAATCATTGACAAGGGTAGAAGAATTAGTAGAAATAAGTTGTTAGTATAGTAGTAGTGGTGGTCGACAAATGATACCAATGTAGAATCGAAAAAACGACGAACTTTACTAGACAATAAAGATGCTAAGTTTAGTTTCTTGACGAGATTCGAAAGTTTGTAAATTTTGTGTAGAAATTAGGTACTCTAAAAATATTCATTAAACGAGCATCTTTTGAGATCAAGTTTTTCTATCCATGTACAAAAATCAGAAAGTTCTCTTGAGTAAAGATGCAGCTTTCAGAGTTTAATGGATATATATGCCGCGAAGTTCTTAATGGTGCTTTCATTAGGCTATACATGTTTGACTTAAATAATTTTAATATAGACAAATTTTAAAGAACTAGGCAAAACACACTTTACTTGTACAAACTGTTGTTTCAATACATGAGGTATATGATGATATAAATATGCAAATTCTTTTTACTAGATTTTTATATGCAAAAAAATCAAGGATAAAAAGGAATAGAAATCAACATTTTGGATGAATTGTTTCAATCTTTTGAAGTAACAATTATCGTCAATAAGATTCTAATCTTCTTAAGAATTGTCTAGTTGGCTCTTTTATTTGAAATTTTTATTATTTATTTAATGACGTTAACTGTTATGCCCAAAATGTGTGTGTACGTGATCGGTAGTAAAACAAAAATGCATCTTGTCCTGTTCATTTGCACAGACCATTAGCCAGTAATAACAATATAAGAAAAAGTAAACCATAGGCAAATGTGATGGAGGATACTGGTAAGAAAAGTAAAATACACAAGTTAATATCTTATTATACGTTTCACATGAAGGCAGACATCTTCCAAGAGACCATGTTGTCTCCTTATTTATTAAGGCACAATCTTCCAAAAGACCATAGGCAAGCATCTTACTCGGCAAGAAAGGGTATCTTGCCGCAACATACTCTTTTATCAACGAACCGAAGGAAGATGGGGGCAGGACGTCTATATATACTACTGCCTAAATTACATAAAACCGCCCTGTGTGTGTGTGTGTCTGCTCGTATAGGTGTATATACATATCCATATATGCACATGGCTCAAATGGTCCTCATTCACGGAGACAGTCCTATCTGTCTCTCGCAACAGAAACTCAGGCCTAGCAAATATCCATCCGGTGAGTTATACTGGTGCAACTTGTAGCCAAGTGTTTCTTGTTATTCTTGCATGTCAAACATTAGACTTACAGTGCTGCTCTTTTGCTTTTTTCTTGTGCATCACCTTAACATCTACGAATAATGCTCTATACATGCATTAAACTCGTAACGATATTCGAGTAAGTACAGTCAACAATATTAGTCGCCTATGGTTTCTCTAGAAGAAAGATAATGAGAAAACAACATCTCTACGTAGCTCCGTTGGGGATCTTAGTGTTGCAAATATATATGTGTCATACCACCTACTTCGTTCTGGATTTTGGTTTTATGAACACCTGAATGAGTGTGTGATGGTGGAAGAGGAAGAGGAAAAGGAGAGCAAAGAAAAAGGCGGATGGTGATGTTTAGTACCTTCCGAAACTGGTGGCCTCTGCTAATTTGCCATTGGAGATAGGTCTCATGGGTTGCCGTAGGTTATTGTGGTTGTGCTGGATTTACATCGGCAAATGGTTGCCTTCGTGGTTGGCGATGGTGGGTTGGCATGATGGACATATTTGATTGGTGCGGTGATGCTCTAGGTGGAGGACAGATTTGTGGGTTGCCATAGGTTGTTGTGCGGTGGTGGGTGTTGCGAGTTGCCGGCGGTGATGGACAGATATGTGGGTTGCCGTAGGTTGTTGTACGGTGGTGGGTGTTGGAGTTGCCGGCAGTGTTGCTGATGGGTGATGTCGACGGGTATTGTCGGCAGGGAGTAATTACCGTGGGTTTGTATCGCCGGCTGTGATGTTCGCTGACGGCGGACAACGGTGGCCAGATCTGGGTGCCGGCGGTGTGGCGATGAGACCGGTGGTGATGGGGCAAATCTGTGGGTGTGTGCAGCTTTGGTGGTAGAGTGGCAGTGCCGATCTGGTGGTGGTTCGCCGGTGGTCTTGGCGCCGGTGGTCAATCTACACTTGTTTAGGATTAAAATGAGCTAATGTTGGTTTAATTATGTTTAATAATGTTGGTTGTTATTCATTGTAATGTTGGACAATTATGTTCAATTATTTGTAAGACATTGTAACATAGTTGATTAATTACCTTTAATAATGTTAATTATGTAAAAATGTTTATTAAAAAAAAATAAACCCAAAGAGTTGTCCTGTCAAACGCTTTCTCTTTTCTGTTTTTGAAAAAATAAACTCTGTCAAATAGTCACTAGTTTTTTAAACTAGTAAAAAAAAAACCATAACTCTTCTCTTTTTTTTTTTTAGAAAAAAAACTGAAAACTGACAGTGTTACTAAAAAGACTCATAGTAAGTACTGCCTAAATTAGTATGTATATATATATATATATATATATATATATATATATATATATATATATATATATATATCTCCCCCTCCCTCCCTCCCACCCCCCGTCTCCCCCTCCTTCTCCCCATAGATATGTTCATACATATATACATATTATTCAATATGTATGTATGTATACACACACACACAAAAACATATATGCATACACACACACGCGCGCGTGCACACACACACACACACACACACACATATATATATATATATATATATATATATATATATATATATGCATATGTGTATATATGTATATCCTCACTCACGTTGACGATTCTATCTTTCACTCGTAACAAACGCTCAGGCCTAGCAAATATCCATTTGGTGAGTTACACCCGTGCACCTTGTAGTCAATTCTTGCATGTGGAATGTTCGAGATATGTATTATCAGTTGCCTATTAGTTCCTCTACAGGAGTTATGATTATAATTTTTAAATTTGGTGGTACCAAATACAAAATCATCCAACTCAAAATTAATTGGCTACCAGAAAAAAAGGCTTACAAGACTTATACCCGACGTGGAATTACCCGATGTTAGATTTTCATACGGGTTGTAAAATTTCCATCTCTCAACATCGAAAATCAAAAGAAAGATAGATAAGAGAGTCAGAATGTCTTGCGTCGCAAACTTCCACATAAGTAAGCTTTGTGAATATTTTTGGCGTTTTGTAATATTAAGCACATGGATAGCATGCAGCTCGAAGAAGCGGGCTAGCGAGAAGAGAAAAAGAAATGTGATCTCAGTTGTGTCTGACGTTTAGTTAATGATTGGATTACTGTGTGACAAATAGCGTTTTGTCAAACGCAACCATCTTTTCTTCCAAATTTGATATGTTATGTTCGTTCGATTTCAAAATTTCAAAATTTGTTTTTTATGTTAGTTTTTCTTTTAAGGATTAAATAACAACAATCAAGCCTTCACAGTTAAAATATTGATTAGGTAGAGTTTTGAATTATTTGTATTAGTTTTTATATCATACAAGGCTGACTAATATAGCCCTTATTTGTTTTAAATAATTACTTATTTTCGTCATAAGCTGAAAGACAAAAAATAGATAACGAGACAGTGGAACCACTAGATACTTACCTTCTTTATTAATTTTTTTAAATTTTCAAGTAGTATTTCAAATGAATATGGCTCAGCACTTAGAATATTGGAATAGCCATATGCTGGTGCCATTCAAAGGATTTTTTTAGGTGTTACCTGTGTTTCTAACGTTATTATAACGATTAAGTATAAATCTAAAAAAGAATAAAGTTATGATTAACAGGACTTATGTATACACCTTATTATTTTTAAATAAATTATTATTTTTTACAAAAATAAATATAGCAGAATGACCGCATAATATCCACGTATTTCTTTGATTCTTGTAAGATGCTAATAACGAGGAAAATTCAATTGATGAAGATGACGTGTCTTCTTTTTTTTTTTTTTTGGAGCGTTGACCTTTTTTTCCACATCTTCTAGCTTTGACTACTGTTGGTCACCAAGTTATAATTTTCATATCTACTAAATGCATCTAATGATATTTTTTTTATGAAGTACACTTGTTTTATCACAATATAATATAACATTTACCTGTCAAAATATGTTAAGTTATACCTATAACGTATTATAACGAGCTTGTAAAGAATAACAATTATCATTATATTAGACAAAAATTATAGTGTGAGCTTTAATCAACCACTTACTATTGAATTTGAACAATAATCACCACTCATAGTTATAATCAATTTAATTATAATCTTGATTCAGTTTTAATTCTTATAACTTGTCTAAGATTTATCAAATAGTCTTAATAATGTGAATATTTTATTAAGTATAGATGATTTTAGCATCTTAAAGGTTATAAATGTTCTCAAATATAGTAATTAAGAAGGTTTGATATAATTGTACCTTTTATTGAATTTAATTAGTACCAAGAACTCCACAAAATTGGCGGTTATTCTAGTTTTATCATAGAAGGATTATTCGATCTGTTTCAGCTCGTGCTTTATAAATTGCTTCTGCACCATAAATAATCTCTTAACCAGCCCATCAAATGCTATCACACATACAATCATACTCAATTCGATGGAATTGTTTGATCTTAAAGGAGATCTTTTATAATTTTGCACGTGAGGGGTTATTTCTTGGTTTCGTACAAAGTAATTCGCGGGATCATGCACCCTTTTTCCTAGTTATACCGAAAAAAGTACAGCTGGTTGGATCCAGCTATAGGTTTGCACTTTTACCCAATCTAAGAAGCATAATATTTCTTAGTAATGGCCGCTCAATAGACATGTTAATTCTTTTCAAAATTTATATATGCGATATAGCCACTTTGTGATCGTGCGGTCTTATCAAAGTAAAAATTATCCTATAATTTGATTGTTGATCTTATATATTATATAGATAATTTTGTGCAATGATTATGTTATGTGTAAATATATATGTACTTAATATATAATAAACTTAAATTAGCTATCACATAATTTTCTTCATCTAAATTTCATATGTTATTTTAGTTTTCCAGATGCACTATTTTTTATCTTCGTATGAGAGAGTTAGTTTTAAGGACACGATAATCAAATTTAAATAATAGTATATTAGAGTTTTAAAATTCATTTTCATGATTATATAAGACTACCTAATATAGCCATTGTAACGCTCCGAAATTTCAGGAGCATTATCCGATCAATCCATCAACTCCTCAATTTCCCAATTAATCCAGTACTACTAATGATAACCCAACAACATTCAAATCAGAGCACTACAGTCCGTCACTAACATAACAAACCGTCTCAAAACAATGACAAAGTACCCAATAACATCCATGTCAGAGCACTATAAGCCATCAATTTTCTTAACAGACCATTCCTATCGCAAAACAGTTGTAAAGTACTTAATTTATTAGATTACATAAGGGTGTTCCCTAGCAAGAAATAATGTAAAAACATAAACTACTTTGAAGTTCAAGCTCGTCCGTCCCGAAATCTTACTGACGGTTATTTCCTGCAGAAGGGAACAGAAAAAGAGAGTGAGCTTTCGAGAGCTCAGTAAGGTCGCTCAACATTTAGTATGGATTACAAACGATTTGGTCAGAAGGTTATATCAATGACAATGTAGAAACAACATTCTCAAATTTCTCAATTCAAGATTCAATAAATACACTTTCGATTTCACTGAAGCAATGCAGATGATATTGAACATGAGTATATTGCAAAGCCACACAGGCAGTGCAGGGTAACACTTAGCAAAGCCACACAGGCAGTGCTTAATAATAATATGGTTACATATGCATATGAACACTAGTTAGACCCTCAAGGTACTAGCATTTTCCGACAATAACAGACCATCCTTATATCACCCCCGATACAGACCATCCTTATAACTCCTCAATACACTATCTCATGCCAATATGCAGAATACAATAAGCGATATTGCAATGAATAACTCGACACTCAAAGAGAAGTAAGTACTGAGCATCGAATGAGATTTTCAATAAACGTGTCAGGCTCAAACAAGGGTTATTAATGACAATCGATACAAGTTCATCACAACTATAATTGAGTCCAAAGAAATAAAGATAGCAATTCAGAATAACATACGAATCAAATAGAGGAGTTAGGTTCGGACGAAAATCCCTTACCTCGATCCAAGTTGTTGAAGCTAAAAAAAAATGCTCTTGATCAAATCCTCGGAGTTAACCTAGTTCGACACAGTCATTTATCAGAACATTATCTATACCACTTAATTATAAACCTAATAATATAACTATCCACAACGTACTTATTTCTCTACCCAGAACGATAAAATTCGGAACGGGTTTCACACACGGCCAACCTATCTCATGATTCATTACACTCCCCAAGACCCAGAATTATCCCAAAATGTTCTAATCACTCATTTAACATTATTTATAGCTTAATATAGTATATGGGATAAAAATATAATTTTTGAATATTTTCGAATTAAAATAATTTTCTTAAATACACTAAAACCAATAAATTTCCATAATTTCTTCTAGTTGGAAATAAAGGCTCATAATTTTTGTAACAGCTTTAGAGGACTTATAAAAATTACTGAAATTGAAATCAGAAATAAAAAGGCATCAAATAGTTTAAAAACATTTTCATTTTGTTAAATTCAATGCGATAGAGAAATGATAGCAAATGGACTCTAAAAATCACCAAATTTACGCTGAGTCTTTATTATACTATAAAAGTGTTACTGTAATTTTTCCTAGAACATTTTTAGGGTTTAAGTGCTTCAAAAGAATTTTACCATTTTAAGCTTACAGAAAATATTAAAAATACATATGATCTCAGAAAATTATGAAATTTTACCAGTAATTCTAGCGTAGTCTCAGGTACTATCCTATAAATTTTCACATTCTAATATTTACTATACGCTATCCAAAGTTCGTGCTAAGCCTAACATTAAACTACATGCACACACACATCACAGCACTTGTACACTCACAGCACTTCTCCACTCCCACTGCCGTTCCCTGCTCCCTTCCCCTGTTTTCTTTTTGTTCAATTCACTTCACCCACATAGCACATATATATACATACTCACACACTAAACACATCTTCACGCCCACCTCTTACGCACTCATTCACACACAATTTACACTCACACATGGCACACTTCACGGCTGGTTTCAGCCCTCAACACTTTCTCCGTTTCATTTCTCAAGCTCCATGCATTACCCTTTCTCATGGCTGAAACTCAGCCTCTCTCCCTACTCCTGAAACTCCAATATTCACACACACACACACACACACACACTTACACACTACACCACAAGCACAACACTTACACAAAACTCACACAGCTACTGCCTCACGGCAGTAGCTTCTCTTCTTTGTTCCAACACACACTGCACTCACGGATACCCACACATATATACCCATATATGCACTTCATCATACTCCACTACATGGCTGCACCATGATCCCTATCTCTCTCTCTCTCTCTCTCTCTCTCTCTCTCCCTCTAAAATCAAAACTCATTCCCACCTCTTACCTTACACACACAAACAACCTGTATATATATTCACACATTAAAAATGCACTCACTATTTTCACAACACCCACAATGCTCTCATCTCACGGCTGCTATGTAGGCTCCTTCTTCAACTACATTTCATCTTCAAATCAACTTCCACAGATTCAAGGATCCAATAAGAGGCTGATAAGAATCCTTACGGCAACACTACGCACGAAACCCAAAGACTTCACTTCACACTCCATCTCTCTATCTTGCCTGTTAGACCCACCTTTATACACACAATTATCCACACATATACACTTACACACAGACACATATACACACAAAACCCATAGAGTCACACATAAACACACTATCACACCCACTGCCTCACGGCAGTGGGTCTCTTTTCATTTTTTTATACCTTCACACTAACGGCTGCCTTGCAGCCCTTCTTCTCCTCATCACACAGCCCACTCACCTCATAGATTGTGCAACAATTTACACAACCAACTAAGCCCTTGTGAAACCCCACTTTGGCTACCCGTGCAGACCACCCTTGTTCGAACCATACGGCGGCGCAAACACAGGTTCATGGCAGCCCATACGGCTCTCTAACGGCAGGTTACACTCCCTCTACCTTTATCCTGGTACACGCATATTCCCGCCCCCTTTTACTCTCCTTAAAACAATGAATAAACTAGGGAAGAAGAGTTAGAAATTTACCAGAAATCTCGCCAGAAAACTTTTCCTTCGATCCCTCCTCTGTTCTCTCTCGGTATCTCTCTTTCTGCCGCAACAGGGTCTCCCACGAATGTCAAGGACGGCTGATGTTTTTCTCAGTGTATCTATATATAAAAAACCCTAAATTGGAAAACTACCAAAAAGACCCTAGGCTTCCGTTAGTCATTTTAAAATTTTTACCCGCTACTTTCTATTATAGCGAACTGGTCCAAAATGGTCCAATAAAAATATTTTCAATACGTGATGTATTAGGAAAATTATAAATAGTTTGTTACGTCACTCCGTTTGACAAATCGTAGCTATTAAGAAATTGTTTAAACGTCGCTAATAATTTCGCCGCTACTGAAATTTTAAATCGTCATTATCATGAAATATTTCAAATGCTAAAAATTTAATTTTTGTCGCTAATTATACCTATTTAAATTTATTAAGAGTATTTCAAGGTTTTGGAGTATTACAGCCATAATATAGTTCCTTTTAAAAAAAATAAACTTAAAAATAGAGATCACATCCAAAATAATATTGCCTACTTTTTTATACACTAACATGTTTAGTAGATATAGCTTTAAATACGTTTGAACTATTAGATTTACTAATAACCTTTATCGTTATTACAATTTTAATTATTACTTCCTCCGTCCCACAAAAATTGATCATATTTTTTGGGTCCTCTCACAAAAATTTCTTATTTCCAAATTAGGAAATTTACGTATGTACTTTTAAATAATTACCCTTTTTACACTTTTATTATTTTATTTTTCTCTACACATTTAAATCTCTATCAACTCGTTTTCGCTAACCTGACCCACTTTCTTACACCTTTTTTATTCATTTATCTCTGCATATTTAACATTCTACTAACCCACTTTATGTCTCCTGAAGCACTTTCTTCCCTCCTCTCTCTAAAGGGTAGAATAAGAAACACACAATATATCACTTAAATCCTTAATCTGCATGAAAAAAGTAGATTAAATTAAGTGGGAAGGAGGGAAAACTATTTAGGCAATTCTTTATTGGCCGTGCAGTACCACCGAAAAATGCTTTCATATATATATATATATATATATATATATATGGGAGCTGATCCGTTGCTAGCGCTAACAGTGCTAGCACCGTCCGCTACATAATGTAGCGGACGGTAAGTTATCGTCTGCTACATTATGTAGCGGACGGAAAACAGCGCTAGCAACGTGCTAGCGCTAACAATGGATCACGACCATATATATATATATATATATATATATATATATTATATCAAAAGGATTCTAAAAGCTATATATTGTATTAATAGATATCTACATCAATTAGGGTAAGCATTTATAAAAATAAAATACATATGAATCAATTATTGCATTATGTTATGGTTTCAATGTCATTTGAAACATCATTTTTTTTCTCTTCTTAAACTAATATATTATTTTCATTTTATAAATATAGAAATTTTCATGTTCATATTAGAAAGTGGTTTTAAGGATACAATAGTTTAAATTAAGTTCTAACAAGTTGATACATTAATTAGTTAGAGTTTAGGATGATTAGAATTAGTTTTTTTTAATTATGTAAGGCTTACTGATATGAAAATTCATTTATCAAGAAATAAGGACCCTATCCAAGATAATACTTGAGACCTTTTAGACACTTATAATGCTTATAATCTTATTTTACATTGGAGACATAATATGATGACTGTATCATATTTTTGGATCTTCAAGGTTTAAAATGTTCTAAGAAATAGTAACAATTATCTGATTTAATTGTACCTTTTTTATTTCCTAATACATATGTGATTCCTTTTCAGTAACTCATATATGTTTGTAGAGCCACTTTGTGGATCGTGTGATATTATCAAAGTAAAAAAGTGTCGTATAATTGATTACTAATTTATATATCATATAGCCAATTTTTCAAAATGATTATCTTTTGTGTGTGTGTGTGTGTGTGTGTGTTAAATTATAATAAACTTAAATTAACTGCAACATAAATTTTTCTTCTAGATTGCATATGTTATTTTGTTTTCTGGATACATGATTTTTTTTTTATCTTCGCATAAGAGAGTTAGTTTTAAGAAAATGATAAATCCTAAAAAAGTTGTATATTTAGAGTTTTAGAATTAATTTTCAGCTTATATAGTAAGGCTTCCTAATATAGCCCTAATATAGTTCTTGTAAGATTAAATAAATTTAAAAATAGGGATCATATCCAAATTAACATTTTCATACCTTTAGATATACTAAACGTGTTCATGTAGCTTTAAATTCTTTTCAACTATCAAACTTACGAATAATCTTTATCATTATTGCGACTTTCATTATTAATAACAAATATCTAGTCATTTTTTGATTGTGTAGTTCCACCCAAAAATAGCGGCAATTTTTTTATTGATAAATCTTATATCAATTTACGGAAAGCATATATTAAAAAAAATAAATTTGAATAAATTTTAACATTGTTTTTATGATTTTACTATTGTAAAGTTATTTTTTTTCTCTTCTAAATCTAATATTGTATTTTTGATTTCTAGATACATGAATTTTTATATCAATAAGGATACAATAGTTTAAATTAGAACATAATAAGTTAGTTCATTAATTTGTTAGAGTTTTAGAATCTTTAGTTAGAATTTTTTCAATTATAAAAGGCTTATCGATATGAAAATTAACTTATCAAGAAATAAGAACCCATCCAAGGTAATATTTGACTCATTTAGAGACACTCATAATGTTTATAATTTTATTTGACATTCAAAATATAATTAATGCAATGATGTGTCTAGCAAAAAAACTATTGTAATGCAATGACGTATCATGCAAAGAAGCTGTCTTAACATTACTAACTTGTAACCCGGGCAAGGCTCAGGTAGGCTATCAATGACTATGTATCCATTATGTTTCAGATTCAGTACATTTTGGTAGAGTTAAGGTTATATATTTAGGCCTTATGTCAATAGTTTTGAAATAAGCTTTAGTTGTACTCGCGTGAAGTGAACCATCAAATTTAAAATATGTCACATTCATGTATTTCACATATAAGTATCATCATAATCAAAAGAAGCTCAAAAAAGCCTAAAACTAAAGATGTTCCCAAATAGTAAATGCCAGACTGATTTCACATTTATTACCTTTTTCAAATACTGTACGATTACACTCGATAGTTATAGATAATATTAAAGAAGACTCATATGGTTCTTTTGAATAATTATTAGACTTCTATGTGATTGAGTAAAAGACATGTCAAATAGATAAAAAAAAAAGTTTTAATGTATAATTTATTGTATAGACCATAGTAGAAGGGGTTGCAATGGCTAATGGTTAAAAAAAAATTATTTTGTATGTTCATTTACTTTATATTTTTTCTCTATAAAATGTTGATTGGGTTCTAATTTTACAATGTACTTAGGTGATTATAGTAATGCCTAAGTTTTAATAATTTTATTTATTGCTTAAGAATATAAAAGCAATTTTACATCAGGAACTATGAGCTACAACATTTATTTTAACGATTACTAATCTTTTTCATATTGAAAGTTTGTTTAAGTGCTAGTAATCATATGAAGTCCTAGTAAGCTTGAACATTTATTTCAACATATAATTTTGTCTCTCATATTTTTACATTCTTTCTTATTTAGAGTTTTTCTAAAGTGCAACTAAAATTACAAAACTTTAGTGATAAGTCATATCTAAATACCATTAATTTAGTTTATTAATTAAGTATAGTATCAAAAAATCTCCAACTTATGAGATATAACATTTATATCAATATATTATTTTATCTCTCAGGTTTTCGCATTATTTCTTGGTTAGAGTTTTTTGAAAGATCGAGTAATCTAATTAAATCTAATTAGCTATTTTATTGATGACGCACAATGCTTATAACTTGATATATAATTGATTTTTTTTTTTACATTTAAAAGGGGTATATGATTTAGTTTGAGAGATTGAAGTAATTTAACTAAAAATAAATTTGTGAAAGTGAATTTTATTTTTTTCTTTTAAAGTTCTTTTAAACATTAAGTCGAATAAGGCGTGAATCTTTTTCTTTACATTCATTAGTTCTATATGATTTTCATTTTAAAGTTTGACCTATTTAGATAAAATTAATTTTTTAAATAAATATCTATTTTGATATTTTGACATATTTTAAAAATTAAGTCATTTTTGGTTTGTATATTGCTTTCGTAAAATGAAAAAAAAGTAAACCTTTTAATTTGTGACTATAATCTTTAGTCTCATACATGATTGTCGTAGTTTTATTTACTTTTTTTTAAAATTACTTTGAGGTTTTAGTAGTCAAAAGCAAAGCTTAATACGTAAACATATGTCTATAGCATAGAGTTTTAAAAGTTGTACAATTAATTTTTAATTTTACAAGATTTACAAATATCGTAAAACTATACCAACCAAATTCCAATAATATATCGTTATAAGGAGTTAACAAGCAGGGGATGATTTTAGTATTTTACCTTAGAAGATTTTATTTTGTTATTTTAAAGTACTTTTGAAGTGTTAAAAGTTAAAATTAAGGCCTAATATATCAGTGTATTAAATAGGATGATATGTCACATAATTAGAAGGGGTGACATGTCGGTAAGTAGCGCCATGAACATTCTTGTTTGTTTATTTCTATTCATTAATTTTAAAAAATATTTATAAAATTAAATTCTTGTTTATGTTATTTTAACAGTTTTAACGAATTAAGTCATATTCAATTTGCTATTTTTTTAGTTTGCATTTATTGGTATATATAATTCCTCAATTTCAAAGTTGAGGTCACACAATTAAAATTAATTTCTTAAGTAAATTGTCATGTTGCTACTGTAAAATATTAAGTCATATTCACTTTGTACATTATTTTCGTAAATAGAAAAGAAAGATCTTTATTTGTAAGTCATATTCGCTTTGATTTTTTTTTCTTCATTATTGTTGTCTATGATTTCGAATTTAGAATTTGAGGTCAACTTTGCAATACAACATCATGTTTGTTTTCGAGTCCTTTTCTTTTTTTTTATCCATATTTATTAAAATTATGCGTGCACCGTGATTTTTTTTCTTCGATTTATTATTAAAAAATTAGTATATATTTTCCCATATTCTTAGTTTATCTTATATGAGTAGAAAACCAATTCCACATCACCTGAAACTCTACCTAATCAATGTATCAACATATTAGGACTTAATTTTAACTAATAACATCTTAAAACACTTTAAGATAACAAAATAAACACTCGATATATGTGTGTGTGTGTGTGTGTGTATATATATAAAGAACTTAAAATATTCTTAAAAATTAAGTCATATCACTTTGTATATTATTTTTGAAAGATCTTAATTTGTAAATATATTATTGTGAAATAATTATCTTTATTTTATACATGATTGGTATATATGATCCCCAATTTGGAATTTAAGGTTAATTTTGAGATACATTATCATGTTTTTTTCGAATCATTTTCGTTTTCTATTCATATTTAAGAATTTACACAGGCATCATGATACTTTTCTTTGAGTTATTATTAAAAAATTCATAGTTATTATTGTCATAATTTTAGTTTACCTTTTGTTTTTTTGAGAGAAAGAGTAGAAACAATCGGATATACAAGAGGGAAAGTAGTACCGATCGTCGGGGCTCTTTCCAAGATTCTAAAACTGAGTACAATAAAAACTAGCCACAACAACACTGACTAGTTTTAGTTTACCTTATATGAGTAGAAACAAATCCTATACCTTCTAAACTCTACTTAATCAATGTATCAACATATTTGGACTTAATTTTAACTATTAACACCTCATAAATACTTTAAAATAACAAAATAATCACTCAAAAAAATATTTTTTTAAATTAAGTTTTATCACTTTGTAAATTATTTTCAAAAGATCTTAATTTGTGAATAATTAATCTTTAATTTCATATATGATTTTCTTATTTTACATATGTGAGTTTTTGTTTTGTTTTTAAAGTACCTTTAAGGTGTTAGTAGTAAAAATTAAGACCTAATATATTAGTATATTGAATAGTTAGAGTTTTCGAAGTTGCATAATTAGTTTCTACTCTTATAATGTTTAGTAAAATTATGCTAATAATATTTGTAAATTTTTTAATAATATATTATAGTAAAGAGTCATCATACATATGTGACTTTTATAAGTAGAGGTGAAAAAGTCAATATGATACCGAAACAAACATAATGACGTGTCGTATAATTAAAAGGTGATGACGTGTAGCAAAATTAAAAGGATAAATGGAAAAATAATACTAAAAAGATTATGTATTGACGCACAACACTTCGTGTGTATGTGTAGGATTAATTACACTATAAACCCTATAATTTGAGGGTTTGTGCGCATTTCACCTTACTATTTCAATTTTAACGCAATTCACCTTACGATTTCCCAGTGAGTTTGCAATTCACCAATTAGCATACTTGAATCCATTTTTTAGACGTCCGTCAATATTTAAGGGTAAAACTGTCACTTTATTTATATCCACTACAGTCAAGTGATCTTTGTTTTTCTCAAAACCCACCGGGTGATCCTTCCCCCACCCCACCTACACCCCCCTCAGGCACCCAAAAAGCATCATCATCGTCTGCCCCCACCCACCCATCAACCCCTCTCTCTCTTTCTCCACGGCTTTTGGCGTCTCACTTTCTAAACTTCCAACTAAAGTGATTCAAACGGGAATCGTTTCCTTACAGATGCTCTTAAAGCCTTAGAAAACCTTGCCTGAAACATAATCAATTTCTAAACAAAAGGAACAAGATTCCTTATAACACCAAAACACTTTCTGCTGGGAATTCTTACTTGCCAGCACTGAATATTACTCTTTCCGTTCCTCATAAATTGATCATATTTTTTTTTGAGCCGTCCACAAAAATTGATTACTTTCAAATTAAGAAAGATCCTGCAGGTATTTTTTTTTTACATATTTACCCTTCTTATACCTTTTTATTTCATCTTTCTCTCCACATTTAACTCTCTACCTACTCATTTTCTCTCTCATGGCCACCGCTTTATATTTTTTTATTCTATTTCTCCCTTCATGTTTAATATCGTATCAACTATTTTTCGCTCCCCTAACCCAGTCTCTTTCCCCTTCTCTAAAGGGTAAAATGAAAAAAATATAAAATATATGACCTAAATTCTTAATATGCTTGCCAAGCCAAGTCAAACTGAGGGAATGACGAGCACTACGGCTGAGCACTACAAATACCTCTCATTTAAATTTCTGGAACCCAAGTTTCTGCAGCTCATGATAAACACGCGGCAACAGTGAGCAATTTTAAGTTCTAGATCTTCATCTCCAATATCATCAGGTGGTGGCGCTTGCTCCACGTGCCAAATCCCTTTTCGCTCTCCACCCTCTCTATGGAGTTGAAGCTATACGATTGGTAGAGTGGCTTTAATGGTGGTGTTGGCCGTGGCGGTAGAAGTGGCAGTAATGGTGGTGTTGGTGTTGGTGTTGGAGAGATGGAAGGGAGTTTGATTGTTAAGGTGTTGGCGGCAGAAGTGGGTTAATGACGGTATTGGTTTGATGGATCGAGCGGCAGTGGTTCTTGTGGTGGGTTTGATGGTGGCAATTTATTTAGGGGTTGATGGTTGTATATGAATGGTGGTGGCAGTAGCTGTGGGTTAGGAGGGTACGGTGGTGGTCAATTAATCATGAAGATGAAAGGACGTAAGATGAAAGGATGAAGATGGTGGCGGTTAATAGCGATGATATGGTTGCCAACATGTGAAAATGAGTTGAAATGACCATTTTACCCTTGGAACATAGATATGTTTTATAGTAAATGCACAGAAGTATATAGATATAGATATGATATTAACTTATTTTTTGCAGGTGCACGACGGTTTGCTAAGACATGGATAATCAGAGGAAGCCACAATCTTGCTTTGGTAAGCTGATCGAAAAGGAACACTACAATACCATAACATGAGTTATAATCTTTGAAGATTATTTGGGAAGCAATATCAATTGCCCTGTAATGAAGTAACTTAAAATTTGACAGCAAAAGGTGGACGCCCAAGGCTCCATTGCAAGAATCAAGGAAATGTTTGGCAAGGTTCAGCTCTCTCCTTCTTCCTATGACACTGCATGGGTTGCCATGGTACCGTCTAGGGGTGCTTCAAACGAGCCCCTGTTTCCAGAATCCGTGAATTGGATTATGCAAAACCAGCACCCAAACGGGTCATGGGGCCTTAATCCAAGCCATCCATTGCTAGTTAAAGACTCCCTCTCATCGACATTGGCATGCTTGCTTGCCCTTCAGAAGTGGAAAGTTGGCGAACAACTTGTTCAAAAAGGTACAGTGCGCTAGCTCTTCGGTTTTAGTCCCGCCTTAAATTAAATAAGTACCGTTTAGTAATTCAAAAGAGAAAATTTGTATGCAACAGAGGTAATACAAGTTTATACGTAGCAACTTTGGCTCATATACTAGTGCTTCACTTTTAGATTTTGGTCTTTTAACTTAGTTTTAAGTCATCTGAGGATGACTGGCTACTAAGTTGCAACTATATACATAGCAACTTTGGCTCATATACTTCATTTCCACCAAACTTAGTCTCTAAACTTTTAGATTTAAGTCATTTAATTCTTTCATCTGTCACCACACCTAAATAGTTAGATGCTAAACTAGAAAACAGCTGCAGTGAAAGATCCATCTTTATCAAATTTGTGATGGAGCAAATGGTGGACTCAATTGGAAAAACTTTTAGAGGCTTAATTGAGCGAAAGCATTGTGTAAGGGATCAAAGTAGTAAAGCTCGATCTCCTACTAACTATTCCCTACGTTTTATTTGATTTGTTTTTTCTTTCGCTTTTTGTAAAATCCTATACGATAGATTTTGATACATGAAAACTCAAATAGCAAGATAAAGGGTATAAATTTAGTCTCACCTTAAATTAAATAAGAACCGTTTAGAAAGTCAAAAGAGCAAATTGTAATGCAACAGAGGTAATACAACTTTATTCATTTCAATTTTTTTTTCTTGCCTATTTTTCAGGCCTCGACTTCATTGGCTCAAATCAATTGCATGTCAATGACAAGCATCAACCTTCTCCCATTGGGTTCGATATTGTATTTCCCGGTATGGTTAGTAAGGCGATTGAACTGGGTTTGAATCTGCCTTTGGACACTGCCTTGGTGGATATAATGCTCAGCAATGCTGAACACGAAGTTAAAAGGTTTAATGCTTCTTTCATTTGCTTATTTGCAATGGTAAATGCCACATTAAGATGAACCAATGTGTGGGAGCACTAAGTTTTTTTTCTTTTTTGGTCAAAATTCCTTGTGTTTCATTGAAGGTCACACTATTTATACTGTTATACACACAAAGCTAGAAGACTTGTATATTCCTTTCCTATATGTACATTCCCTAAGCTTCTTCTCTTAAAAATCTCTGCACATCAATCTCCCATGCTTGATAGAGTTCCCTGTTTTGAGCCGTAAATTGGGACTTTTTCCAGCTACGCTCTAACGTTATCCTTTGTTGGATAACATAAAGACATCCTTATACACTTGCACATTCATGCTAAAAGATCCTGGGGTTTCTTTCTTGCCAAGTGCGTTAGACTATTATTGCCACAGAGAGCTTGCACAGTTTAGCTTTTAAGCTCTTTTCTCTGAACACCCCACTTGCTTCTTGAAGGAATTGAGACCAAAATTCCAAGGTGATATTAACCTGTAATTTCCTAAGCACAAATTACCAGAGCTCCTAGCATAGTGACACTGAATGAATAAATGATCTGTGGTCTCAGTGTGATTCCAGCAGAGCACACACATACCATCTTGAGTGATGTTCCAAGTCTTCAATTTATCTCTAGTTATTATACCTCCTTTGTACGTATAATAGCCATAGAATCATGGCACATTTAGGAATATGTCCTGATAACCGTACCAGTTTCAACCAAGGGGTCTGAGGTGCTTTAGTTCTTATACATTCCCATGCTGTACTGATAGTGAATTTTCCACTAGGATTCAAATTCCAGGTAATCTTACCTGAACTTGAATTGTCAGGCCTTGGCAATGATCCCAATAACTAATTTAAAGCTCTCAGCTCATTGGACCTGATGTTAAGAAGTCTCCATGAATTTTCATGTAATGGAGCATACTTTGCCGTTAGTGCTCGGTCCAGCATCATAAGCTGCCTTTTGTCCAAATCGGGTTAGTACTGTACTCTCAGATGTCCATCTTTCAAGCCATAACCATGTGCCTGTTGCATCACCTACTTTATAGCTAAAGAGCTTACTGAATTGATTCCTGATCTTCACAATTTTACATCATGTACATGAGAGAGTCATAGGGGGTTTAAATGTTGCTCCCAACCTACTTTGGCCCACTGGGGGTCCCGTTCTGTAGGGCATGTCGATATAGTCAACGGTCAATTTTTTCAATGCTCTCAACCGGTCAGAATGTGCACGCCTAAGTCACGTGCATTTCTCGCTTTTTTTTCCCGAATTTTGGTGCTAAGAAATTTATTTTGGAGTGACTCACGAAAACGCGCACGTTGTGCCTCGGCCACCAAACCCCTCTTTTCTTGCTAAACCATCCCCGTCGCCATGCCTTAGGGCTTGCCCAAGGGGGTTGGCCTTGGCCTTCCCTTGGGGGTCGGCCCCGGCCACCTTTCAAGGGTCGCCTCACTTCTTCTAGGGGTCGGCCTTGGCCTTCCCCTAATACTTTCTCTTCACATGGACCTTGCGTCGTCCGCTATGATTGCAGATACTCGTGGGCTATCTTCAGAACGTTTGTTGTCCGTGGCCGTGCGCTGCCTCCGCTATGCCTGCCGGCGCCTACTCGCTGTCTCTGGAATGTCTGTCGCTCGATGTCGAGCACTGTTTCTGCAATACTAAGTGAAGAAGAGTAGCAAATCCCCAGACTAATTCCTGCCCCAGCATAACGCCCGCTTCCGCTATAGATGTTGTTGCGCCCATACGCCACTTTCATAACATGTGCCCTAGCAATAGTTATTATCTCGCAGCAGGTTTCGGCACTCTCGTATGCCACTTTCATGACATGTGCCCCTGTCACCACTATTATCTTGAGATAGGTGTAGCCGTGCCCATGCACCGCTTTCATGACATGTGCCCTTAGCACCAGGTATTATCTCACGACAGACGTTGTCGTGCTTGTGCGCCATTCTCATTTCTCATTTCCTTGGCATCGTGCCCATGTGCCACTCTCGTGTGTCGTGTAGTTGGCACTGCACTCATGCGCTACTCTCATGTCTTGACTGTGCCCATGTGCTACTCTCATGTTACATGCGCCGCCAGGCTCTGCCATAGATGTAGGACATGCTTTGACCCACTTTTTGGTGTGTGCAGCACTCCGAGGGGTTCCACTCGCAGTGCTCCAGCATGAGTACCCTTCGTAGTGAGATAGACTCTCTACCACATAAGCTATATCCGCCTAGGCGGCTTGTACGACATTAGGCACGCGTATACTGTGACCACATCGAACTCACGTTACGGGTGATTGTCGCACCCCCAGGACGATGACCTCCTCGCCATTCCGAGATGGGAGCAGGTCTTCAGAGGGGATCGCGCCTAGTCCGCCTGGCAGTTGGGCGCAGGAACCTTTCCCCACCAGTATCAAGGTATTTCTGTGTCTCTTGATGTAGGCCAGTGGGATTCAATATAGGCTTTGGACCGATGGCTAGGGCAAGAGCTCACTTTGATCATGTCGATGGACCGTGGTCAATCTTTTCAGATAGGTAGAGCGATGCTATGTGGGGCAGGCAGCACGAATATGGAAACCGACTCTCCAAAAGGGCACCAATATTTGTGGACCTCCTAGTGACTTGTCACTCTTAGGGAACGAGACGTGGCAACTAATGACATGCATACTTTTGCCTATAAATAGAGGACCCTAGATTTCATTTTTCACATGAATTTTCTCATTTGATGCAGAGGCTTTCTCACTCTAGAATCTAGAGCTACTGAATTCGACAGAGAGGAATACAATTGAACATAATCTATGACATAACATTGGACCGTGACATTGGACCTCAGCTTGGACGGTCGACTGGTGACCCTATTCGTCAGCCTCATCTCCACAACACTGACACTCCTCATGGCTTGCCTAGGGAAAGCCTTGCTCTTGGCTTTACTCCACCCTCATTGTGTCTCACTTTCTAAATCTGGCAGCTGACTCGGACATTATCCTTTGTGGTATTTCCACATAATTACGAACTCATTTTCCTTGGCATCAGATGTCCAAAAATGTTTTTGTTTAATAACATATGTATGGCACCATTTGACTAGTAGGCAATCTTTCTTAAGTGCCAAGTCACAAAGGTGTTTAAATATTGCTGCCCTATTCCATTCATCTAGTCTTTTGAATCTTAACCCCTTTCTTTTTTTGGAAGGCATATATCCTTACAAGCAACTTTTGCCCCAGTGCATTTGACGTACTTTTGATGCCAATAGATGCTTTAATCTTACCTTTAATCTGTTTAATAATCTTTTTTCACAGTACAAAGATAGAACACCAATACACCTGCTTAGTTACTATTAGAGAGGTGGTAAGTTGAACTCTGCCAGCATATGAGAGGTACTCAATAGTCCAACTTGATATTTTCCGCGATAACCTTTCCACAAGGACCTTATGATCTTTATACTGCAGCTTACTTGAGATCAAGAGAACCCTTAGGTAGTTAACCGGAAACGAGCCAACAGGGATACCAATTATATCAGTTAAGTGAGTTAAGTGTGCTGCAGTGTTGTCATCCATCCCTGCTAGATAAATAGCACTTTTTGTGAGATTGGGAGCCAGTCCCACGAGAGGCTCAAATTGTTTGAACACTTGTTTAATGATCACAAGGGAGCTTTGATTTGCTTTAGCCATAAAAAAATAGATCATTAGCAAGCTCAGATGATTGGTATTCAATTCCTGGCATCTGGGATGAAATGAGAAAGCATTATCTTGAGTGTAAGCATCAAGTAGCACAGAAAATGCCTCCATAACTAGTAAGAAGAGATAAGGAGAGATAGAGGTTCCTTCCCCTAACCCTCTAGAGCTAGCAAAAAGACCATCCATATTGCCATTTAGGCTGATAGAGAATCTTGCACTGGTTACACATTGCATAATCTAGTTCATGAATTTAGGAGAAAATTGCATGACTTCCATAACAGTCCTTAAGAAGTCCAATCCAACTGAGTCATAAGCTTTTGCAGGTCAATGTTCATGACACATCTTGGCTGTCCATCTTATCTATGATAATTCTTCACAAGCTTTTGCATTAATAGTATGTTATTTGCAATATTTTCTTCTGGTAACAAAGGCAATTTGTCTCTTGCTAAACAACTTGGAGAGAAACCTCTTAATTCTTCTACATAGGATATTATAAACCCCTTAGTATATCACATCACAGCAAGCATTAGCAGACCATTGTGATGCATCAACAATGTACCTGATATCTATAATCAGATGTACTTGGATAATCCAGGCTTTCATAGTCACTGTCTGATGTTTTTAGCAAGAGTGCTTTTTTTTTCTTTTTTGGTAGTAAGTATCAGGAGGAGACAAAGGTTGTATCAGGAAAATACTTGCGGGATTTCTTGCACAAACTTATCAATTTAAAGTATCTAATTATTAATTTAAAGTGTAGAGGGAAAATCTAATCTCCTGACCAAAAATGGAAAGCTCTACGTCGGATTTTTAAGTTCTTCTTAGTTTCTAGCTAATATTTGAAGCAACTCTAATGCTTTGACCCTCTCTAAAAGCAGTTTCAGGAACAAGAGTCATATTGCATATGTTGCTGAAGCATTTGGTGAAGCTCATAGTTGGAAGGAGGCGATGACTCACCAAAGAAGTAATGGCTCGCTATTCAATTCACCTGCCACTACAGCAGCTAGCTTGATTCACCTTCACGATGACAAGAGTGTTGAGTACCTGCGGTCTCTCTTGAACTTATACGGAAAATCGGGTACAAGAGTTTAACACACATAATTCTACCCTCATTTGTACGAGCATAATCAATTTAGTAAACTTTGATGGCCGTAATATTAATTCTGTAAGCTTGCAGTTTTGGCATAATATTTTAAGGACGAGAATAATCAGTTTCGAAGTCAAAATAGTGAACTTTGATTGCCATAGAGTTTT
This sequence comes from Escallonia herrerae, assembly GCA_033070095.1. NCBI lineage: Eukaryota > Viridiplantae > Streptophyta > Magnoliopsida > Escalloniales > Escalloniaceae > Escallonia > Escallonia herrerae. The sequence goes on from JAVXUP010000190.1 coordinate 57,100, forward strand.
TTCTGTTAGCGTGCAGTTCTGGCTGCCTTAAAAGCGCAGCATACATGTTGGGCCTTCCTATGCTATAAATGCATGATGGACAACATCCAGAGTGTGCCTACCATGAATTCTTTTAACCCTTTTAGTATCCATCGCGGCACTTCTTCTAAGTTGGTCCGCTTGACATACTTTTTTGCAGTTCCTACAGTTTATCCTTTCGACATATATTCTCGCCTCTGTGTGGTTGACACTGTTCAGAAGTTGGGAATTGATCGACACTTTGGAGTTGAGATAGAAAGCGTCCTTAGCACAACATACCGGTAGTTTAATTTCCAAGAGCGCTAGTTAATGTCTGTATTTTGTAAGTGCGCGCGCGCGTGCTATTTGTTATTTTGAACCGCAACTTCTCATGATCTGTAGGTCCTGGCAGCAAAGAAATGAGGAGATCTTTTTGGATGTTAAATGTTGCACCTCAGCATTTCGTCTCCTAAGGATGCACGGTTATGGGGTTGGATCAGGTGTGTTCCGAATTCAAAACATATTGGCAGCAAAGTCGCTTTTGCAAGTTCTATGAGTTTGGTTACAGCAGCTTGTGTTTCTCTAGAGGATCAAAGCGCACAATAGCAGTAAACTCAGTTGAAAAATAGATCTGTTTACGTACCAAAGTTGGATGCATTTGATATTCTTAAGCTCTGAGTATGACTTTGATACACTTTTGAACTGCGTTGTACAAATAGATCTATTTACATATCAGGTAGTAACGTGAGATTTTGCGGGTGCCTATAAAATCAGTTTTAGAGCTTAATTATCAGTGTTTACTTGTTGTGGATACCTTAATAACGTTCATGCTCGTTGATGATGTTCATGCTGCAGATGCATTAGCAGAATTTGTTGATGAAGAGCAGTTCTTTAGTACTGTAGGCATGCAATATACAAATACAAGCACAATCCTTGAGTTGTATAAGGCTGCGCAAATCAGAATTTTTCAAAGGGAACCGATTCTTGAAAAGATTCATGACTGGACAAGAAACTTTTTAAAGAACGAGTTGTTGAATAGAGCAATTTGTGATGAAAGAATGCGGAATGAGGTAATACTGCCTTTTTCTGTTTGGTTTATTTGCATCTTGGCTGAGAAACAACAATGGTGCCAATTTCAGGTGGAATATGCCCTGGAGTTTTCGATTCACAATGTAGATCGAGTTGAGAATAGAAGAAGCATAGATCTGTACAATGTAGATAATTTCGCAATGCTCAAAACATCTCATAGGTAAGTAATTACGTTGATTGGTGTAGTATGATCATTTTGTTGTTACAACGAAAAAAATGTTGATTAGGTACTTGGTATAATCTTACTGCCTTCATGTTTCGAGCAGGTGTTCCAGTATCGATAATGGGGTCATTCTTGCACTGGCGGTGGAAGATTTTAACAGCTGCCAAGCCATACACCGCGAAGAACTTCAGCTACTTGAGAAGTATCGACACTAACGCTTACCTCTTTAGAGAATTCAATGAAATTCCATTACTGACAGGCCATAATGCATGCATAACTAGATGGGTGAAAGATACCAGAATGGATCAATTGGAGTTTGACTGGCATGCATTGTACTCCTTACATTTCATGGTCGCTAGTGTCCATTTTGCACCTGAATTTTCTGATGCACGAATTGCATGGAGCAAGATTTCTGTTATTGCAACTATTTTGGATGATATGTTTGACATTGACGGGACAAGAGAAGAATTGCTCAACATCATTGAATTGGTTGAAAAGTAAGTTTCCTTGCCTAGTATTTTTGACTAAAAGTACCTTATTATGGCATTTCATTGGTTGGTTTGTAGTACTAACTGATAACGAACCAAGAAAAATATCAATATCGACAGAAGACTACAAAGTTTCGAAACAATAAAGCGATTTGAGTACGCAGGTATTACCCTTCCAAGGAAAAACAACGCTTTCCTACCAGGAAAATGGAAGTAGTTCTATGCTTTATGTTCAACTTGTATATCTCTCTTTACTCGTGTCTAGATCTAGCTCCATGCTTTACTGTTCCTGACATTTTTCAATCTTTCCTCTTCATGTGAAATTCTTCTATAATTTTGAAGGCACGCAACTTTGTCTATTTGCAAATGTTATTTCTGAGACTTAACGGTCCTCTGACTGTAATATTCTACCTAAATAATGGCCTGCAGGTGGGATGAATACTCCTCCATTGGTTACAACTCCGAACGAAACAAGTTTGTATTCTCTGCACTTTACGATGCAATAAATAATGATCTGGCACCCAAGGCATTCGCTAAGCAAGGTCGATGTGTTAAACATCACCTAATCAATATGGTACGACATTTAGGATTGAGTATATGAAGTTTATAAGTGTACGTCTCACTGGAAAATAACATGCACCAATGATCATGTGCAGAACCTGGAGATGATCAAATGTATGTGGAAAGAGTTCGAGTGGTGGACAGAAAACTTGGCTCCTGGCATAGATGAGTATATCTTTAATGGGACAGCTACAATTGGATGTGGAATTTATTCCACCGTTTACTTTTTTCTCGGCCCAGAATTGGCAGAAAATGTTTTGAGCAGCGAGGAATATGCCAAACTAAACTATTATGTCGGCAGAGTTGCACGACCTCTCAATGATTACAGATCAGATGTGGTAATGTTCTCTCCTGTGGTAGTGTAGTTGTTGCCGAAAAGAACTGTCTTTGAATTTTCCTTGCATTTTTTCATCCATAGGAGATATAGCAAAACTAAAGAGTAACAGAATTCCAATTTATCACTTTGTTTTGCAGAGAGAGAGCGTAGAAAGAAAACTAAATCTTTGTTCTTTACTTGTAAATCAATCGAATGGTTCCTTAGCCGAGAAAGATGCTAGAGATGAAATGAGAAGTATTATCGAATCCAGCAGGAGAGAAGTGCTACGAATGATGCTTCAAACACATGGGAGCTTGGTTCCAATAGCAGTTAAGGAGTCTATTTGGAAGTTAAGCAAGTTCTGCCATTATTTGTATGCAAGGGGTAAAGAAATGAAGAATTGTATTCATTGGTGTGTCTTTACAGAATGGCAAAGCATGCCTTTATATACTGCACAACAATCAGTTTAGATCCTAAAATCAAGCTAATCTAGATCCAAGAATCAAGTTAATTTAGATCCAAGAATCATGCTAATTTAGATCCTAAAATCAAGCTAAAATCAAGCTAATATGAGATTATTTTCCTTTACTCCCCTCAAGTTGGAGCATGAATATTTGAAATGCCCAACTTGCCCAGTAAAATGTGGAAGCGTTCCTGGCCAAGTGCCTTGGTGAAAATGTCTGCAAGCTGATACTGAGACGAAATTGGTCGAGGTAATAAAGCTTTGGACTGAGTGTGGTGCCGAACAAAATGACAGTCTATTTCAATGTGCTTTGTGCGCTCGTGGAACACTGGGTTGGCCACAATGTGTAATGCGGCCTGATTGTCACAAAATAAGGAAACTGGATTTTGATGAGAGACCCCTAAATCAGAGAGGAGTCGAAGAAGCCAAATAATCTCACTTGCGGTGCTGGCCATTGCCCTATATTCTGCCTCAGCGGTGGAACGCGAGACTATGGATTGATTCTTTGAACGCCAGGAAATGGGTGAAGATCCTAAAAACATGATATACCCAGTGATAGATTTGCGAGTTGTGAGCCAGCCCAATCGGCATCGCAATAAGCACGTAGTGATAGAGAACTGTTGGAGGAGAGCAAAATACCTTGACCGGGCGAATTTTTGAGGTAGCAAAGAACGCGTATGGCAGCATCATAATGTGGTCGTCGTGGCTTGTGCATGAATTGACTTAGGATGTGAACTACATAACTTATGTCTAGACGAGTGAACGTGAGGTAGAGTAATCTGCCAATGAGACGTCTATACTGACCTGGATCATCACATAGTTCTCCTGAATTAAGATCAAGTTGATGTTGTTCAGCCATGGGTGAGGAAGATGGCTTGCAACCTGTTAGACCACATTCCGTTAAAATGTCAAGAACATATTTGCGTTGGCTTAACACGATGCCATCAGAAGAACGTGCCACCTCAATGCCGAGAAAGTACTTGAGTTTACCGAGATCCTTAATATGGAACTTAGTATCCAAGTAGTGTTTTAGCCAAGAAATTTTAGCTGAATCAGTCCCCATGACAATCACATCGTCAACATAAATAAGGACAGCAAGAAAAGATCCTTTACGAGCGAAGGTGAATAAAGAATGATCAGATTGAGACTGAATAAAACCGACTACAAGTAAGGACTGAGTAAACTTGTGATACCAATTGCGTGAAGCCTGACGAAGCCCATAAAGAGACTTTTGAAGACGACACACACGATTCTCCCCCTGTTTAGAAAACCCTTGAGGAATCTTCATGTATACTTCCTCTTCTAGATCTCCATGCAAAAAGGCGTTGTTGACATCCAACTGATGGAGTTCCCATTTCTTTATTGAAGCAATGGCAAGAAGACACCGTACCGTAACTAGTTTGGCAACTGGTGCAAATGTTTCATGAAAATCTAGACCTTCAATCTGGGTGTATCCCTTAGCCACAAGTCGCGCTTTGTATCTCTCCACAGTGCCATCTGGGTGGAATTTGACTTTATATACCCACTTAGAATCAATGGCACGTTTCCCAGATGGTAATGGCATAAGTGTCCAAGTGTTATTAGCTTCCAAAGCAGAGATCTCCTTGGCCATGGCATCCCTCCAATGAGCATGTTTCACTGCCTGAGAAAAATATTTGGGCTCATCGACCGAAGAGATGGCCGTTAAAAATGCAGTGTGAGTTCTAGAAAATTTGGAATAAGAAATATTATGGGACAAAGGATATACCGTCGAGTTAGCAGATGGAGAGGAAGAGTGCGAAGTAGATGAAGGCGGGGCAAGGGATGGTGGCAATGTATAATTGTACCCAGAAAGATTCTGGGACACCTGTCTTGTGCGCTTAGAAGGCACAACCGAAGGTTCATTTACAGGTAAGGCAGATTGCTCAGTTCTGATGGGTGACTGTATGGTAGATGGTGACAACTCAGCAGATCCTGGTGCTTGATCCAAGGGTATCTGGTCTTGGGATGAGGATGATCCAAGAGATAGGGGTTCAAGGTCGACGTTGTGGGGTGAGTTTGATCTAGTTGGCACATCACTGGTCTGAGTTGATTTACTAGTTTCACCTGTGGGTGCATGGCTTGCTGCTTGACACTCCCAATCAACTGGAAGATGATCTGTTAACCCAAAAGGAGTGTGGCAGGCTTGTAGGTCAGCAATATTATCCTTTTTGTCAGCAAAAGGAAATATGCTTTCAAAAAACTGAACATCTCTTGAAGAGTAAATTACTTTGCTCTCCAAATCATAAATCCTATATCCTTTCTGCCCATTGGGATAACCAACAAAAATGCCAGACTTACTTCGAGGGGCGAACTTATCATGTGGCTTGCCATTCATGTGCCCATAACATAGACATCCAAAAGTTCGCAAATGATCATAGTTAGGTACCTTACCAAATAATACTTCATAAGGTGTTCGGTTTTGGAGCACAGAAAGTGGCATGTGGTTGATTAAGTAAGCAGCGGTAAGTACGCACTCCCCCCAAAATCTGACTGGAAGTTTGGCCTGGAAAGCTCTAGCTACCTCTAAGAGATGTTTGTGCTTTCGCTCCACCATTCCATTTTGTTGCGGTGTATCCGTGCAACTTGTTTGTCTGTCCATTCCATTCTCAAAATAATGATGTAATAATTCACGATGTCCAAATTCAAGACTGTTATCAGTTCTAAAAACCTTGATTCTGGTGTTAAATTGTGTCTTAACCCAGTTGAAAAACATCAAGAGGTAATGTCTAGTTTCGGACTTGAACTTCGTGAGAAAGACCCATGTGGCTCGACTATGATCATCAATAATCGTGAGAAAATAATGTGACCCAGAATGAGATTTAGTACGGTCAGAGATGTCAAACGGGCCGGGCTTGGGCCGCCTGGCCCGGGTCCAGCGGGCTTTAAGCGAAATCGGGCTGGGGCCGGGCCAGGGCCGCAGCCATCCGGGTCGGGCCGGCTGAGGAGAAATCCTAGGCCCGGTCCAGGCCCAGGCCCTAGGCCCAATTTCTAGGGCCGGGCTTGGGCCGGCCCGGGCCCTTTTTTTAATTTTTTTTTAAATTTTCTTGTTATTCAATTTTAAATTTCATCTTTAGGCATGTCCAATTTTCAAATTTTGACAAATCTAATTTTTATCATTTTATTTCATTATATGTAATATTCATATATATGTATGTATGTATAGATATATTTATTTGTCTCTCATTTTATTTTTTGCTATATGTTAAATCTTTTCTTACTCTTCTTGGTGATCTTTATTAATAAAATCTGAACACATAACAATTATTACTATTTAAGAGAGACTGTTTCTACTATTTGATATTTTACTTCAAACTAATTGGCCGAAAACCCGGGATTGATACATGTTAATTACCGAGACGATCTTTAGTAATAAGTATAGAAAAATAAATGTGTTCATAGGCCCTCCTCCTTTTATCCGGGCTTGGGACCAGCTGCTTGTAAACAAATAGGCGAAGTTACCTATTTTTTTATATATACGAAAAATATATATCTTGCTTGTAAAAATTTATTTTATATATATGGAAAAAAGTATATTTTGTGAAAAAATTTATTCTTAAAACTTAAGAGAAGGAAAATAAAAAGAAATTACCTAATCATCCGGAAGTACTTCAATATCCGAGTCACTGCTCTTCCTATCATCAATCGGTTTATCTTGCTCGCGGTATTTCGCATCAAGATAATCCTTCCAACATACACATAGCTCGAGCGACTCGGGGTTAAGACGACTCCTCCTGTCATCCAAAACCCTCCCGCTGGCTGAAAATGCCGACTCTGAAGCAACCGTGGAGGCTTGCACTGGCAGTACATCCCGTGCAATTTGGGATAAAGTTTTATACATGTTTTGATTTTGTTTCCAAAAATTTAACAAATTAAAATTAACCTGTTCTTGCATTGATAAATCAGAATAATGATCAGTATTTGCATATACACCAATCTCATTAAAAGAGGAAAAAGTAGACGAACCTGCCGAATTGCCGAATTAGAAGTACCTTCACCTGGTAGTTGTCTTGCTACTAGATGTTCAAAGCCCTTAAGGTATGGCGCATAATACCTCTCAACAGTGGATGATGTAGCTCGCCCGCGCACGTCAGCAGAATTACGATAGAGGTTGAACAATTCCTCAAACCTCTTGCTCACTTTTGCTGTGAGTGCGGTTGTCTCCTCTACTGTGTAGCACATTAATTTCGATATCTCTTGTATCGAGGCGTTCACGCCATGCAACTTTAACCTAGGATCTAAACAAGTAGCCACAGCAAAAATAACAGGCAGTCTACTCCAATATTTATTAAACTTTTCATCCATCACTTTTACTATTTCCTAAAGGGTCCTATATATCTCCATTTTGTTAACATTGTAGCCATCTTGAGAATTTCTATTACAGCGAGAGGAGAGGTGGGATAGTACGTACCAGACAATAAATTGGTAGACGTGTAGAATACCTCCAAAAATTCAGCTAGGTATGTGGCCATCTGCCATTCCTCTTGAGTTGGCAAGCCGGCTGGGAACTGGGTTAGTAGAAAATGCGTATAGACTTCTCGGTATGCCAGAATGTGTAAAAGCATATGGTATGTAGAGTTCCACCTGTGGACCACATCTGTAACTGCTCTCCTGCGAGGCATATTATATTGAACACACAACGTTTTAAATTGTTGTGTTCTCGGACTCGAGCTATTAACATACGCTGTCATACCCCTCATTTTGACAAGAATATCTCCTGCAGCAGCTAAACCATCTTGAACAATTAAATTAATTATATGACAAACACAACGAACATGAAATAATTCACCAGAAAGTACAGGTTTGAGGCTCTCCTTTAAAGCATCAACAGCAGCTGTATTGTTAGAAGCATTATCAAAACTAATACTCATAATCTTATCCTTTAATTTAAATGTGGTACATGCTTTTAATATAAGAGTAGCAATGTTCATTCCATCATGCGGAAAAGGAAAGAGCTCGAAAGCGATGATTCTCTTGTGCATAACCCAATCTGCATCAATCCAATGAGCGGTCACACAAGAATAACTAACAAAAGTAAATGGAGATTGCCAAATATCAGAAGTAAGACTAACTTTACCGTCAAATTTATCGAAATAATCGATAAGGCGTGCTTTAGCAGCATTGTACTGTCGGAGTGCATCGGATCTAGTTGTGTTTCTATGAACCTTTTTGTACAAAGGTTGAACGTATGTGTTCATATATCTAGAGTGCTTAGGATTATCGGCAAAAGAAAAGGCTTGTTCATCGTGAATAACAAATTCAGCGAGACCGTCTCTTTGCTCTCGCTGATTATAAACAAATAACTTACCGTCAAAAGATAACTGCGTTTGGGTAGGTTCGACGTGGCCTTGTCGAGGTGCACACAGAGGGTAATGCCTGTTAAGATGTCCATTACCACTACCAGACGAAAATAATTTAGCGCAGTACTTACATCGAGCTTTTCGGATGCCGTCCACCGTAACTACATCGAAATGATTCCAACACTCGGCTTTCTTTTTTTCCCCTTTTGGACTTCTGGCTCATTACCGGAGGCATTGCTCGGCCCTTCTTCATCATGACCAGGCATAGGGTTGAGATTATGCCACGGAGTAGTAGCTTCGCCAACCGAGCTGCGTCCTTGACTATAATGCGGGGGGTCTTCATCAGGCGTGTATTCAAAATCTGGAATGTTTTGATTGAACTCCCAATTGGCTTGGGTATCTATCATACAGCCTGTACTCATTCGTCCAGGAACGAATGGTTGTGTTGGTGCTTGGATTGGTGTTTGTGATGGCCGTGGCGCTGGCGCTTGTGCTTGCGATGATGATGATGTTTTTCGTGATGATGATCCACGCCTCAGTTTCTTCAATAATCCAGCCATATTTCACGCTAAACTTTTTTACTAGATTGTAAATCAAAATTCGTAAGAGTAACTAAATACACAAGTATAAGAGTAGTAATAAGAAATAACAATTAAAAGAATGAAAGAGTAACAAATATTAATCACTGAGGATAATTCTGATCTAATTGGAGAGAGTTAGTAATTAAAAAGCATTTAGTAATAGTAATTAATAAATAAAAATTCACTAATTACTAATTACTAGACAAAAGAATTAGAGAGTAACAAATTAATAAGAGTAGTAGTTAGTAATTAAAATTTAGTAAGAGTAGTAATTAATAAACAAGAGTACTAATTAGTAAATACTAGTAGTAATTAGCAAGAGTAGTAATTGGAGAGGGAAATAGTAGCAAAGCTTGTAGAAATATAGAATGTTTAGATAAGAGAGAGTAAGAAGATTGGTGTGAAAAATTAGAGAGAAATTGTGTGAATTTATAGATTTTAGAAACTTCACAAAAGACCAAAATACCCCTAAAAACTATCCGTTTATAGTTGTTGGGGAGGGTAAGAGTGTAAAAACCTTTAAAGGAGTTGGAAAAATTCAGCTAGACTAAAATACCCCCCAAACTAGCCGTTATATTGCTGTTGGGGGGGTAAAAGTGGAATTTTGGGGGAATATATCTGTTGGAGGAAAAGGGGGGGAAAAACAAAAAATTCAAACAGGTGGGGCCGGAACCGGGCCTGATAACCGGGCCAGAACCGGGCCGGGCCTGGCCCGGGCTTTCCCCCCAGATTTTTTGGCCTGGTCCAAGCCCAGGCCCTAAGCCCAATTCCTCCGGGCCAGCCCTGTTCATGAACGGGCCGGGCTTTTGTGGGCTGGGTCGGGCCGGGCCGCGGGCCGCCCGGGCCGTTTGACATCTCTAAGTACGGTATGGACCTCATATATCACAATGGACTAAATCAAAGTTGTGCATCGATTTATTTTTGCTATGTGGAAAAGACAATCTAGTTTGTCTGGCCTTGCAACAAGCATCACAAAATAAAAGTTTTGGCGAATTGAAAGTAACTGGTAAGTTGGAAACCAGCGAGATACGGTTCATTGGTATATGCCCTAAACGACGGTGCCATAAATCCGCAGTGTTATGTTTTTTTGACAGAAGCGCTTTCCCCGCCCTCGTGGTTCCAAAATGATATAAGCCATTTCACACTCTACCTACTCCAATCAGCTTCCTCAAGAGTAAGTCCTGTATCACACAAAATTCAGATCCAAAAATTAGAACACAGTTGAGATCTCGAGTCAATTTACTGACTGATAATAGGTTAAAACAAAAATTAGGCACTCCCAAAACTTGTTCGAGATGCAAATTGGGGGCAAGATTTACTCGTCCCAAAGCATGAACTGGGACGGTATCACCGTTGGGAATTTGAACCGGGGGTACACCTGGATTTGTATAAGCATCGGACATAGTATCAAGTTTACATGATATATGATCCGTGGCCCCTGTATCAATAATCCATGAGTCTGGCTTACCAGATATATTTTGTGAGGTCATATTTGCAGAAGGCCCATTAGTGGGTCCTGATTGGCGGCCCAAAAGATCAGCAAGTCTTTGCATTTCACTGGGTGTGAAGCTTGGAAATGACACAGACTCATCGGATGTGGCAATGAATTGTTGTGAAACCATTGTCGCTGGTGTTGTGTCTCCGGCAGTGCGTGACCATGGTTGATATGCAGGGCTGTGATTTGGAAATGGTGCGGATGCGTCGGCAGTAGCTGCAAACGGCTGGGCAATTGCCGCCGACGATGTTGTGCCTCCGGATGCGCGGAGCCATGGCTGATTTCCTCCTCTTGGTTTGGGTCTTCTCCATCCAGGTGGATATCCGATGATCTCATAACAGTTCTCTCTAGAGTGATTGGATCGATTACACTGGGTACAGTGTAATCCACCATGCCGTCTTTCTCCAGAATTTTCACCACGCTGGTCAATTTTCTGGTCACCTCCATGCCGCATATGTGGTGCTTTAGCCAATAGAGTTATGGCCTCGATAGTAGGGACATGCGCAGCAGTGACCACTTGCTGTTTTTCTTCTTGGGCAGCCACGGCATATGCTCTCCCAAGTCTTGGCAATGGATCGATGCTCAGGATTTGGGATCGCACCGTCTTATAAGTATCATCCAATCCCATCAAAAAATCGAAGACTTTCTCTTCTTCTCGCATTTCCTGCATTTTCTTTCCGACACCACAAGTACATACAGGTATAGGTCTAAGATTATGTAGTTCATTCCACACACCTTTTAACTTACCATAGTATGTAGAAATAGCAGATTTTTCTTATTGTAGTAGAGCAATAGATCGCTTCAGGTCATACACTCTAAGTGCAATGCCCTGAGTAAATCGTTCATCAAAATCGAACCAAATTTCACTTGCAGTGTCTGCATGTCCGGCACCAGTTTGTAATTCTCTAGAAAGAGAATTGACGATCCATGATTTGACCACTGCATTACACTGGATCCATGATTGAAAATCCCTGGAATGAACATCGGGTTTTGCTATCAACCCGTCGACGAACCCTGCCTTATTTTTGGATTGGAGCGCTGTCAACATGTTACGTCTCCAAGTGAAATAGTTCTCTCCATTTTCACTTAGAGGTTGTGTAACGAAGATCAAGCCTGGATGATCAGACGGATGCAAATATAACGGATATTTGGTGTCAATTGCGATGTTTTGAACATTCGCAACGGGCGCCAAACCCCCATGAACATAACTTGCAGATTCGTCTTCCATGACTGAGAAATTGAAAAGAAATGCCTATGCTAGAAAGATGGCTCTGATACCATAAAGAAATGAAGAATTGTATTCATTGGTGTGTCTTTACAGAATGGCAAAGCATGCCTTTATATACTGCACAACAATCAGTTTAGATCCTAAAATCAAGCTAATCTAGATCCAAGAATCAAGTTAATTTAGATCCAAGAATCATGCTAATTTAGATCCTAAAATCAAGCTAATCAAGCTAAAATCAAGCTAATATGAGATTATTCTCCTTTGAGGGGCGATGAATTCAGAACTCCAGGAAGTGGAAAAGATGACATAAACGCAATCTTTTATGAACCAATCGATCTCTCTCAACATCCAAGCAAAAGCTTCTAGATTGTTTAAATTCCTGTAAGACAACTCAGAGGTCCTATAATCACTTGTACTGGTGCTTCGACTTGATTACTTGTCTGTCTGCACTTCATAATTTGGGTGCTTGAATAAACTAGCTATAGTACAAGCATGTATAGCACGAGTAGTTAGAGAAAGCCTATTTCTTTCGTTCTAAGATTCCTACAACCGGGGTAGCAACCAAAGTTTGTTCTTTCTTTCGTATCTGCGCGTGCATCATGCTCCAAATCTTCGGTCATGCACAAAAGAACTTACTGAAAGAGCAAGTTTATTAGCACAATAAGAAGCCCAACCCTAGTTGTGGTATGCTCTCCTTGGCTGCTACTACCAGTGCCCATCTGTTGCATGAATCCACCAAGCCAAGCTCCATAGTCTATACTACATATTCGAGCTCCTACATGCTCTTTGTGAAAAAAATGGGTAGTTTCAGGCAGAGAGGTGCAGTAACCTTTACAAAGGTAATCTCAAACCCTAGAGTCATATTGTGTCCGTTTTCTGAGTAAGCCACGGTTTCGGATAGCTTCTATGCTTTCTTCATGATCTTCCAGCTTGGTGTTTTTAATGAACTCACATATATATATATATATATATATATATATATATATATATATATATATATATATATATATATATATATCTAGACGAAGTGTTGCGCGTCGTGAAAGTGACACATAAGTTTTTTTTTAGTGTTCTTTTTTTTTCTTTTTATCCCTTTTAATTATGCGACACGTCATCATCTTTGTTTTGGCGTTTCATTCCTCTTTTACATCTACTTATTAAAGTCTCACATGCATCATCATGACTCTTCAGTGTTGTTTTTCCTTTTTACCCCTTTTAATTATACAAAACGTCATCTTTATTCAATTTTGCGACACGTCATCATCTTATTTTGATGTTTCATTACTCTTTTACCTACTTATTAAAATTTTACATGCATCACGACTCTTCATTATAGCTTATTATTGAAAAATTTGAAGTAATTATTACTATAAATTTAAATGACCTTAGAAGAGTAAAAAAATAATTTTACACATTATAAAACTCTACCTAATCAATGTATCAACATAATAGGACTTAATTTTGACTATTAACACCTCAAAGACATTTTAAATAACAAAATAATCAATCAAACATAAAGAAAACATAAACTACACGTCATCGTGTTTGTTTTGGTGTTCTATTTTTTCTTTACCCTTACTTATTAAAATCATACATGCTAGCTCTTTAGTATAACCTATTATTAAAAATCCAGAGCTATTATTACCATAAATTTATTAGTCCTTATAAGAGTAAAAAATTCCTTCTACACCTTCAAAAACTCTACCTAATCAATGTATCAACATATTAAACTTGATTTTGATTATTAACACCTCAAAAATACTTTTTATAACAAAATAAAACACTTAAACATAAAGAAATCACATCATCATGTTTGCTTTGGTGTTCCATTTCTCTTATACCTCTACTTATTATAGTCAAACATGCATCATAGCTTTTTATCATAACTTATTATTGAAAAAATCGAAGTTATAATTACCATAAATTTAGTTGCTACAATTGAGAATATTATCTTGGATGATGTTCTTATTTCCTGATAAATTAATTTTCATAACACTAAGCCTAATATAATTGAAAAATAAATTCTAAACGTGCTAAAACTCTAATTGTTTGATGAACTAATCTATTAGGACTTAAAATGGCGGTTACATTCTTAAAATCACTCTTCAATATGAATATATAAATTCATATATTATTAAAACAAAAATAACATACTAGATTTAAATGAAAAATGATCTACAATTGAGAATATTATCTTGGATTGGGTTCTTATTTCCTGATAGTTAATTTTCATACTATTTAGCCTTTTATAATTGAAAAAAAAATTATTTACGTTCTAAAACTCTAGCGAATTGATGAACCAACTTATTCAGACTTAATTTTAATAATTTCATAAAACCACTCTCTAACATGAATATAAATTTTATATATCTTAAAAAGAAAAATAATTACCTAAATTTATAAGAGAAAAAAAAATGATGCTACGATTGAGAATATTATCTTGGATGGGGTTCTTATTTTTTGATAAGTTAATTTTTCTATTATTAAACCTTATATATTTGAAAAACTAACTCTAAATGTTTAAAAACTATAACTAATACATGAGCTAAAATATTAGGACTTAATTTTGACGATTGTATCCTTAAAACCACTCTCTAATATGAATATAAAATTCAAATATATTAAAAAAAATAACTCACTAAATTTAGAAGAAAAAAAATAATACTACGGTTGAGAATATTATCTTGGATGGGGTTCTTATTTCTTGATAAGTTAATTTTCATATTACTAAGCCTTATATAATTGAAAAACTAGTTCTAGACGTTCTAAAACTCTAACTGATTCATGAACTAATTTATGAAATCTTAAATTTGACTATTATAAACTTAAAATTTCATATATTTTAAAAACAAAAATAACATACTAGACTTATAAGAGAAAAAAAATAATGCTACAATTGAGAATATTATCTTGGATGATGTTCTTATTTCCTGATAAATTAATTTTCATATTACTAAGCCTAATATAATTGAAAAATAAATTCTAAACGTGCTAAAGCTCTAATTGTTTGATGAACTAACCTATTAGGACTTAAAATGGCGATTACATACTTAAAATCACTCTTCAATTTGAATATATAAATTAATATATTATTAAAACAAAAATAACATACTAGATTTATAAGAAAAAAATGATCTACAATTGAGAATATTATCTTGGATTGGGTTCTTATTTCCTGATAGTTAATTTTCATACTATTTAGCCTTTTATAATTGAAATTTTTTTTCTATACGTTCTAAAACTCTAGCGAATTGATGAACCAATTTATTCAGACTTAATTTTAATAATTTCATAAAACCACTCTCTAATATGAATATAAATTTTATATACCTTAAAAATAAAAATTATTACCTAAATTTATAAGAAAAAAAAATGATGCTACGATTGAGAATATTATCTTGGATGTGGTTCTTATTTTTTGATAAGTTAATTTTTCTATTATTAAACCTTATATAATTGAAAAACTAACTCTAAACGTTTAAAAACTATAACTTATACATGAGCTAAAATATTAGGACTTAATTTTGACGATTGTATCCTTAAATCCACTCTCTAATACGAATATATAATTCATATATCTTAAAAATAAAAATAACTCACTAAATTTAGAAGAGAAAAAAAAATGCAACGGTTGAGAATATTATCTTGGATGTGATTCTTAGAAGAGAAAAAAATAACTCACTAAATTTAGAAGAGAAAAAAAAAGTATTGTGGGAATCCTTGGAAAAGAAATGCAAGATGAAAAGATGTCGCCTCAAAGAAATTTGTAGTCAGCAAATTCTTTGATTTAAAGATGGTGAATTCCAAGACTGTTATAAGTCATGTCCAAGAGTTTCAGTTAATTCTTCATGATTTTCATGTGAAAGGGATGGTGCTTGGAGAATCTTTTTCAAGTGGTTGCTTTAATTGAAAAATTGCCACCTACTTGGAAAGATTTCAAGAACTATTTGAAGTAAAAGTAGAAATGAAGCTTGAGGACTTGATTGCGAGATTGAGGATTGAAGAGGATAATTTCTAGTCTGAAAGAAGGCCAACAATTATCATCATGAGGCCAAGGCAAATGTGGTTGAGTAAGATCCGTCAAGCGGCTCAAATTCTAAGGGCAATGACAAAAAAAGGAAGTTTAACGAGAATTGTTATGTATGCGACTAGG
The DNA here is from genome assembly GCA_033070095.1 of Escallonia herrerae. Lineage (NCBI taxonomy): Eukaryota > Viridiplantae > Streptophyta > Magnoliopsida > Escalloniales > Escalloniaceae > Escallonia > Escallonia herrerae. The sequence goes on from JAVXUP010000190.1 coordinate 72,952, forward strand.
GCTGTAAATGAACCAAGCCGTTCACGAATGGCTCATGGTTTGTTCTCCACAAAACTCATTCGCGTTCATTCATATAATATACGAAACGAACATGAACAAGTTTTTAGGACTCGTTTATTAAACGAGCCGAACATGAACACTTTAAAATGTTCACAAACGTGTTCGCGAATAGTTCGTCTAAATAATAAATTAATTATAATATTTTTACAAAATTAATATTTAAATAAAATTATAAATCACATAAATTAAATATTAAAGTTGGATGCCAGGCCTTTTAAGTTAGCCCGAAACTTAGCCCACTTATAACAGCCAAATCCTAGATAATTCAATCTATGAAGCCTAACACTTAAGAAAACCCTAACTATACAAACTAACCTAAACCTAAACATCACAAATCAGTTAAGTCATACAGCCACATTCTCTCCGTCCCCTACCTCGTCGCGCGCACACACACACACAAACACAAGCAGATAGCACATAGCCCCGACCTCTCTCTCTCTCTCTACAGGCAGAGATCGCGTCTCTTGTTTTTGCAGAATCAACTTGCGTAACCGGAGTGCAAGATTCAACCTGCAAAGTTACATATCCGCAACTCCAAGTTTTCGATCTGCAAAGCCATAGCTTGCAAACATCACCAGAGCGCAAGATTTAACATGCAAAGTTGCAGATCCGCAACTCCAAGTTTCTGATATGGCAAAAGCCATAGCCTGCAAAGCCAAGGGCCCAACCTCTAATGCATAAACTCGCTGTCTCTGTCTTAATCGCCAATAAATCAAATTTATTTTTCAGTGTTTTGATTTTGTGTAGCTCCTTCTATCTTATATGTATCGTTTTTAATAAATTATACCTTGATTGCTTGAATGATTTGAGAAGTTTGAGTAAATTTAAGAATTTGTTAGAAGTTGATCTCGAACATGATCCGAGTTTTTGAACTCGAGTTCGACTCGTATTGTTAAACGAGTTATGCGAGTCGAGCCCGAGTTTTACAGTCACGAACTTGAGCAGAGTTCGAGCATTGAATTTTTTGCTATTAATGAACTAGAGCCGAGTTTGAACATACCAAAAATTAAACGAACCGAGTTCAAACACACCCATGTTCAGCTCGAACTCGGTTCGTATACAGCCCTATATGCGACAAACTAGGCCATCGAGCTAAGGATTGCTACAGTCACAAGAACAAAGGAAAGAAAGGAAAGCATTCTTAAGCCAACATGACGGAAGTTACCAAAATCACCGAGGGTGTTACAGATTTGAGTTTATCTACGGTAGTATCCAAAGTCAACTTGGTTGGAAATCCCAAACAGTGGTGGATAGACATGGGCACTACTTGACATATGTGCTCCGAGCGAAGTATGTTTACTACATATGCCAACAACGGGAATCTGTTCATGGGAAACTCTTCCTCTTCAAAGGTGCAAGGAATGGGAAAATGTGGTCTTAAATATGACATCGGGCAAGGAATTGAGTCTCAACAATATGCTTCATGTGCTGGACATTCGAAAGAATCTAATTTCAGGCTCATTGTTGAGTAAAAATGGTTTTAAGCTAGTATTTGAGAGTGACACGTTTGTACTCACTAAAAATGGGATGTTTGTAGGAAAATGTTACCTTTGTGATGGTCCATTTAAGTTAAATGTAATGACCACCGCACCTAAAGTTGTAACGAAAATTTTGATATTAATAATAATATTTCTTCTGCTTACTTGTTGGAATCTTCTAATTTATGGCATCATAGATTAGGTCATGTGAAATATGGTTCTTTACAAAAGCTTGTGAATTGTATTTTTATTTTTTTTGTCCAAAATGGATTTTAACTCACACAAAGCATGTGAAATATGTGTTGAAGCTAAAATGGCCAAAACCTCTTTCAAGTTAATAGAAAGAAGTATGGAACCTTTAAGCCTAATTCATAGTGATATTTGTGACTTAAAAGTGGTAGAATCTAGAGAGGAAAAAAAGTATTTTTATTACTTTTATTTATGATTGTATGAGATTTTGTTATGTATATTTGCGTAGAAGCAAGGATGAAGCCTTGGAAGCATTTATGCAATACAAAATTGAAGTTGAAAATCAAACTTAGCAGAAAAATCAAAGTACTAAGAAGTGATAGAGGTGGTGAATATGTTTTTCCTTTTGAAAAATATTGTGCCGATCACGGAATCATTCATGAGACCATGGCACCATATACACCTCGGTCAAATGGAATTGCTGAACGAAAAAATTATACTTTAAAGGAAATGATGAATGTTTTGTTGATAAATTTTGGACTGTCGGATAATTTTTTTTTTTGGGGGGGGGGGGGGGGAGGCGGTCTTAACTACAAATCATATACTTAATAAAGTACCCCAAAAGAAGTTGCAAAAGACATCTTATGAGCTTTAGAAAGGATGTCCTCCTTCTTTCAAATATCTTAAAGTGTGGGGGGTGTCTAGCAAAGGTAGTTATCCCACCACCTAAAACGGTCAAAATAAGACCTAAAACTACTGATGAGATTTTTATTGGATATACAAACCATAGTGCTGCATATCATTTCTTAGTGTATAAATCTGAAGTTGATGATATACACGTCAACACCATAATAGAGATAAGGAATGCATATTTCTTCGAAATGTATTTCCTTATAGAGTTGTACAAGAATAGAGTTCTTTAGAAAGAACTAATATGGACCAAGAACCCTCACAAGAGGAAGATGAGCCAAGACGTAGCAAGAGAGCTAGAACGTCTACATCTTTTGGTCCTGATTTTCTAACATATTTGTTAGAAAATGAGCCTCGTACTTACAGAAGCATTGTCGAGTCCTGAAGCTTCACATTGGAAAGAGGCTATTAATAGTGAAATAGAATCCATCATGCAAAATCATATGTGAGAATTGGTGGATCTTCCTCCTGGAAATAAACCATCAGGGTGTAAATGGATTTTCAAGAGAAAGATGAAAGCTGATGGGACGATCGAAAAATATAAGGCCAAGTTGGTTGTTAAGGGTTATAGACAAAAATGAAGGTTTTGACCATTTCGATACATATTCACCAGTTACTAGAATAACATCAATCCAAATATTGATAGCTATTGCAGCTATTAATAATCTAGAGATACACCAAATGGATGTGAAGACAGCCTTCCTGAATAGAGATCTAAATGAAGAGATTTACATAGAGCAACCCTAGGGGTTTGTAGCACATGATCATAAGAGGAGGGTGTGCAAGCTTGTTAAGTCGCTTTATGGACTAAAACAGGTTCCAAAACAATGGCATGAAAAGTTTGATAAAGTCATGATCGAAAATGGCTTTAAAATCAACGAATGTGATAAATGTGTCTACATTAAAGGCACAGAAAAATTATATGTCATTTTTTGTCTTTACCTGGATGACATGCTCATTATCGGGAGCAATAACGAATTCATTAAGTCTACAAAAAAATGTTGACCAGTAAATTTAATATGAAAGATTTGGGTGTGGCTGATGTTATAATTGGAATCAAAATTATCAAAACATAAAATGGACTAGTCTTGTCACAATCTCACTGCATTGAGAAGGTGCTAGTAGACAAATTTAAAAGTTATGATGATAGTTCGGTAAAGACACCACTAGATGTAAATTTACATCTAACAAAGAATACTGGTAAAGGAATATCTCAATTAGAGTATTCGCATATAATTGGTAGCTTAATGTACATCATGAATTGTATGAGACTCGATATAGCATATGCTGTCAGTAAACTAAACAGATATACCAGCAATCCGAAAAAAATCATTGCATATCTATGATAATAGTTTTAAGGTACTTAAAATATACCTTACACTTTGGGTTGCATTACATCATATATCCATCTGTATTAGAAGGATACAATGATGCTAATTGGATATCGGATTCTAGTGAGACAAAGTCCACAAGTGAATATGTGTTTACACTAGGAGGAGCAACTATTTCTTAAAAATCCTCTAAACAGACATGTATTGCCAAATCTAGTATGGAGTTTGAATTTATTGCTTTAGATAAAATAGGAGAAGAAGCAGAGTGGCTTCATAATTTCTTAAAGGATATTCCAAATTGGCCTAAGCAATGTTTGAGCGGTACTGTGTGAAGTTCTATTGTTTCGATTTACGCTAAAGGTTGAACAGTTCAAGACATTACGTTCACCAGTCAACCAGTAAATTCAATAGTTCTCGCTAGGGAAGGTTCAAGGCCATCGACTACCTATCCCGATACAGTGTCATTCTAATTGAACTCTTTCTAGTGTCAGCGTTTCTTTGAGTATAGTGCCCAATCAATTTTATATTCATGTGGGGATTGCTAGAAAATCAATTTTAAACTCGTTATTGACAAGCCATCTTTGACTGAATTTTTAAATGAGTTCTACACAATAATTTGGTTATAACAAATTGATTTATGTTCATCTATTGGAAATAAACTTAACTTTTTTATGTATAAACGTACTACTAATGTGATAATTAATTATACATGACAATAGTTTATGTATAAGTTAACATATTATAAAATTTTAAACTCAATAAAACATTAACCTTCATCTATTCATGTTTCTTTGCAATTTAAAGATTTGAAATTTAAAATTCGAAAAAATAAAGATGGAGTTTAGAAAAAAAAAAAGACAAAAACTATAGTGGCTGATGGCACGTGAAGTTAAAAACACAACAAAAATAAACTACTGATACATTAATATTATAATATCCTGACATTTTCATAAATATTTTAAATATAATATTTTACTACGTAACAAACTAAAAAAAAAAATTCAAAATTTAGAGGGAAGCGCCGCCCCCCACCCTTCTTCATGCATTTGTTCCGCCACTGGGCCCCACGCAACGTAATCCCGGCCACTCCCAAGCAGGGCTTTTTCATTATATTGGCCAGATGTAATCTCATATTTACACCCATCTTTAATCACTTTTCATATACACAAATGACCAAAAACAAAAGAATTCCATCAAAGGTGCTGCAAAATTATTTTCCTTTATCTAATCAACATATTCAACTCATGCCCGTGCGCGTGTGCACGTACACACATTTACATATGGAATGCGACTTATAGTTTTATCTATTATACATAAAATTAAATGGAGTTCATAGTTTGAGCTTTTTTAATTGGTTAATAAAAAATTAGTATCCGATATTATGGCTGCAAAAGAATAAAAATATTGTGCCAAACAGTTAAGAATAGAAGTTGAAAAGCCATTGCAAACAAGTAGGTATAAGAGTACGCAAAACATAAATAAAACGTATTACAAGGGAATATTATTGTCAATCTTATGAATTTTCATTACATCACTGAAATCAACCAAACCAAATATTTAAGCGTAATTATAATTAGTTTGTGGATGAACTCTCCCCTAGTGAAGCAAACACGCTCATTGCATTTACATTGACGTAATGATTCAAACCAAGAACGAATAGGCCATCAAACTTATAGGGTGGAAGCCCGCCGTAACTACTGGGATTAAGTTGAAAACTAAGGGTCTGTACGCTTACGAGATTTTTTTTTCTGTATTCTATATTCTGTTTTTGGTTTTCAGAATTTAGTATTCAGTTCTAAAATCGTATTGTGTACTTTTACTTTTTTCCGTATCTACTTTTTAAATTTTTATGTACGTTTATCATTTTCATTTTCGTTTTCACCAACTTTTTTCTGAACCAATTCATTAATGGACCCCACTATTTCCATTTCTAGGAAAATCCAGTGAAATGGGTGGTCTAGTTTGGTGAGTGTTTGTTGAAACAGGGTGGTAGATATGAGGGAGAAGATGTGATATTTTGACAAAGAGAATACAGTTTAAGGAAAAAGGTGAAAACACTCTTTGGGTGTTTTCAGCTTTTTTGATACCATTTAAAATTTTTATTCAAAACGGAACCGAAAAAACGTAAACATATACGAAAAAAAAACATCTTTTTCTTCATCATTACAAAAATAAAAACTGAAAAACATAAAAGTACAGCTCCTAAGGGATCTACTTTAGAACGAGTCGAGTGTTGCATGGGCAAAGGCCTTTTTAAGAGACATCTTTAGTCGTGGGCATGACTAACAGCCTTATCGCGTAGTTATGGGGACTTGTGAAGGCCTCTCAGGCTTGCCCAAATAAAAGTTGATCTTGTCACAAGCCAGACCTCCTCAGTCAACAAGCTGGGTGCCTTACTTGATGATTCCAGATGCATAAGCCGACGGGGAGAACAACTTGGGCGCATATATGCTTGCCATGATGGGTGTTCTTTCTCTGTGCAATTATGCGTATTTTCTTTTTCTTCGCATTGTACTGGGAAGCATCTTGCTACCCCTGCTATGAGTGTTATGTAGAACTTCTAACTTATGTTTCCACCAAAAAAAAAAAAGGGTTCCTTCAATGACCTAGCAGCAAAGATTTCCAAGAGAAGGAGTGTGTGTAAACCAACTACGAGCAGTTGCGAGTATAACATTCTCAAACTGGCCAAAAAAAAAAAAAGAAAGAAAAAGAAATTCTGTAACTTGTAAGAAACAAGAATAGTTCGAAATCAGCTGATCAGATGAACAAAAAAGTAAGTAAATTACAGAAAGGGAATCGCAAAATCTAATATCTATCGCAACCAAATATAATTCAACAACTCTAGATAGATATTAGAGTCCGAGAAGTGACTCACCATCCCCTGAAACTTCATGACGAACGAAGCGCGGGAAGCGCGGCGGGTCACCATCAACAACAGAGCTGGGTGACGGAGCTGCCCTGATGGATACGACAGATTTCGAAAATGGTGGAAAGTAGAAGCTGGAGATACTATAACAGTTGAAATGGACTACGGAGTTCTGGTGACAGTGGAAGTGGACGGCGTGCTCAGAGGTGGAGATGGATCTTGAGACCTGCGTTGCGAGAGACCAAGAGAGTCGGGTAAACCACGGTCGAGAGAATGCGTTGGTTGAGATAGAAAAGATAAGGAGAAAGTGTGAAACCATAACCTAAACTAAAAGGTTCCTTTTTTTTTTTATTTCCCCCCAACAAGTAAGAAGTTTTGTAGTATAGATCTTTAGGTAACTCGTATCCAACCATGATCGAAAAGGGACATGCAGATTTGTTCTTCTTGTACGAGTAAAATTTTAACTCTAACTTTTTTTTCCATAGACATTTTTTGGCAATGGATTAAATCGACCCGTGAGTACATACATTTTTTGGACCGGTCTAAAAAAAAAATATCATAAGAAATTAAAGTGCCATCGATATTAGATATTAGGATCGTGCAATAAGCGTTTTTACACTTGACCTCCTCTTCCCGAGGAAAAAGCTTGAACTCCCATCGACAGAAATAACCACCAATGGCCTCTTTGACACCCTCCCTCCCTCCACTATCCTTACCATCGCCCCCCAACAAACACACCACCACCACCAACACTGTCCCGACCAAACCCTCTTCAAGACCCACCTCAAAACCACCCTCCACCGCCTCATGGATCGAGACCCTCCGCTCCCAAATCCGCTCAAGCCACTTCCACCAAGCCATCTCCACATTCGTCCAAATGACAGCCAATGTCCAGCCCGACAATTTCGCTTACCCGGCAGCCTTAAAGGCCGCCACTGGCCTCCACGACATGGACACCGGGAAACAGATCCATGCCGGCGCGGTCAAACTTGGGTTTGACTCGTCTTCAGTAACCGTTGCCAATACCCTACTCAATATGTACGGCAAATGTGGGGACATACGTGATGCAGCTAAGGTGTTTGATAGAATTCCTCAAAGAGACCAGGTATCGTGGAACTCGATGATTTCGGCTCTGTGCCAGTTCGAGGAGTGGGAGCTGGCATTGGACTTGTTTAGACAGATGGGAGCGGAGGGGCAGGAGCCGAGTTCGTTTACTCTGGTGAGTGTGGCGCTTGCGTGTTCCAATGTGGGCAAGCGCAACGGGCTACGGCTTGGGAAGCAAGTGCACGGGTATAGTTTGAGAGTAGGCGACAGGAAGACGTTTACGAACAATGCTTTGATGGCGATGTATGCTAAGCTGGGGAGAATCGATGACTCAAAAGCTGTGTTTGGATTGTTTGATGAATGCGATATGGTTTCGTGGAACACAATGATAAGCTCTTTCTCGCAAAATGACAGGTTTTTCGAGGCTGTAACATTCTTCAAGCTTATGGTTTCTGAGGGAATTAAGCCAGATGGGGTCACGATTTCAAGCGTTCTCCCTGCATGCTCGCACTTGGAATTGTTAGATATTGGAAGAGAGATTCATGCTTACGTTTTAAGAAATGATGGTCTAATAGCAAATTCCTATGTGGGTAGTGCTTTAGTGGACATGTATTGCAACTGTCGACAAGTTGAAAGTGGGCGTAGAGTGTTTGATGGTATCTTAGACAGAAAACTTGCGCTTTGGAATGCTATGCTTGCTGGTTACACGCAAAATGGGTTTTACGAGAATGCTTTAAGGCTATTCACGGAAATGGTTGATGCTTCAGGACTTTTTCCTAATCCCACCACAATTTCGAGTGTCCTGCCAGCTTGTGTGCACTGCATAGCATTCTCTGACAAACAAGGTATGCACGGCTACGTGGAGAAGCTGGGCTTTGGGGGGGACAGGTATGTGCAAAATGCACTAATGGACATGTACTCTAGGATGGGGAAAGTTGAAGTTTCACGAAGTATATTTGGTGGTATGGAGAGCAGAGATATAGTTTCTTGGAATACCATGATCACAGGTTATGTAGTTTGTGAATGCCATGAAGAGGCACTAGTTCTACTACGCGAGATGCAACGAGCAGAAGAAAATAACAAGAATGGTTATAATTTTGATGAAGAAATAGTTTCTCATAAACCAAATACAATTACACTAATGACGACCCTTCCTGGCTGTGCGGCATTGGCAGCACTAGCAAAAGGTAAAGAAATCCATGCGTATGCCATTAGAAATGTATTAGCATCAGATGTTGCTGTAGGCAGTGCGTTGGTTGACATGTATGCCAAATGTGGTTGCTTGGATTTGTCGAGGAAAGTTTTCGATGACATGCCCACTAGAAACGTTATCACGTGGAATGTTATCATCATGGCTTATGGGATGCATGGAAAAGGAGCAGAAGCCTTTGAACGTTTTAAGGGCATGGTGAGGGAGGGAGTGAAGCCTAACGAGGTTACATTCATTGCAACTTTTGCAGCTCTAAGTCACTCTGGAATGGTAAGTGAAGGTCGAAACTTGTTTCACAATATGAAAAACGAGCATGGGGTTGAACCTACCTCAGAACACTATGCTTGTGCTGTCGACTTGCTTGGTCGGGCAGGTCAGCTGACGGAAGCATATCAACTTGTCAATGCGATGCCCCATAAACATGAAAAAGTAGGTGCCTGGAGCAGTTTGCTCGGTGCGTGTCGTGTACACCAAAACGTAGAGCTTGGTGAGATTGCAGCCAATAACCTATTTCGCTTGGAGCCAGACGTGGCTAGCCACTACGTTCTACTTTCTAATATCTACTCATCTGCTGGGCTTTGGGAGAAAGCAGTAGAGGTGAGAAAGAACATGATGAAAAAGGGAGTACGAAAAGAACCTGGGTGTAGTTGGATTGAGTTTGGCGATGAGGTTCATAGGTTCACGGCTGGCGATGCATCGCACCCGCAAAGCGAGCAGCTCCGTAACTTCCTTGAGATTCTGTCAGAGAAACTGAAAAAGGAAGGTTACGTACCTGATACTTCTTGCGTTTTGCGGAATGTTGACGAGGAGGAAAAGGAAAATCTACTGTGTGGTCACAGCGAGAGGTTAGCTATAGCCTTTGGTATCCTCAATACCCCTCCCGGCACTACCATTAGAGTTGCAAAGAACCTGAGAGTTTGCAATGACTGCCATGCTGCTACCAAAATTATGTCGAAAGTTGTTGAGAGGGAGATCATTGTGAGGGACGTTAGAAGGTTCCATCATTTCAGAGATGGCGGTTGTTCTTGTAAGGATTATTGGTGATGAAGTGCCAAGAATTTGTTTAGGTCCAGGTACAGATATATGAAAGAATTGTATACCATCCCATTGTTTATTGTTGAAATTTATTGACCAGCAAAACTGAAGTTTCCATGCTTTTCTTAACAATCACCCCACCCCTATTCTCTCTCCATGCTTTTCTTAACAATGATGGCCAGCAGATGTGACGAACGAAATCAGGAAAATGCAAGTGGGAAATAAGTTGCATAGATTATATTATCGAGTATGCGCACAAACAAGTGAATGACGCCTGCAGTAGCACCAATATGTGGCGATTCATTTCTTGAACAACCATTTAAGAAAAGGGGTACCATACCAACAGGTGAAAAGGAAAAGAAGTTACAATTAAAGATCAACAGCAACTTATAGTTACTTAAAAATCAACCAAATATCAAGTACTAGCATTGTCCATCAGAACCAAAGATCTAATCCGATTCCAGGCTCATTAGCGGGAATCATCATTGTTAAGCCTGGTAGCACCCTATTTACGTTTGGAAGCATGCTTTCCTTGGCCCTTCTTAGGTGGTCCCTGCCACGGCGCTTCAACATTTCAAGCTTAGATAAACGCCTGCCGAAGTACAATATAACATGTCACACGTTTAGACCATATTTGCGACCATATTTGCATTACTTTCAAAAGCAGAGAGAAACAACATGAAGTTCAACTCAGGTTACATCTAACAAGAGTTGGACGCTCATGCTGGATTAAGTTCATTTCCATCATGAAGAATAACAGCGGAATCTGAACAGATAACCAATCTAAAATACTTTCAGCTTATCGGGGAAAGCATCAAGTGAATACCTTCAACTTGATTATAGATACCTAGCATCAAGAAATACCTTCAACTTGATTATAAATCCCTCATGCAACTGTACTCAAGTGCTTCTTATGTGTGCATGTGAAGGGGGGTGCGTGTGCGAGCGTGCGAATCCGCATCTTGCATGTGTGTGTCTTTGAGTGAGGGAGAGGGGTGGCCGGGAATGTGAGGCAGAACAGATGCTTACTCTTGTTCTTGTCGAGTCATGACAAGAGGGTCATCTTTCTTGATATCGTGAGGGTACCACTGCGCAACTTTCTCACCAATTAGCTTCTTGCGCAAAATTTTGTGGGGAGATCTCTGTCCTCTTGGGTTAAGCACATGCCCAAATATCCTTGCCTTTGCCTCTGTCACTCCACTAGTGGCTGCTTGAACCACTGCATTTTTCAAGCCACCAACGCTCGTCCTTTCTCGATCCTGATTAACACGAAAAGATCCTTCCAATTCAGCAGAACATAATGACACTTCATGACTAATGGATATACAGTTAATAAGATCTAACAGACGGCCAGTATTAGAAAAGGTGAAGAAAACGCAAGGAAGTCACTTCTTGATCAGGTGTATGAACAGGAAAGGAATCATCATCATAATACAGCAGTAAAAGTTCATCTAGAGTATTCTTGGTACTGCGACTTGGGTACATTTTGCATGCAATGAGTCTTTGCAACCATAATTTGCAAACATCACCACCATCCCCAAAATCCCAATACCATAAATGAATTATACTTTGCTGACCAGTAATTTTTCAGAAAACCGCGAGTAAACAAAAACCTTTGGTAAGCAGCTTTGAGAAACATAAAAGGAGGTTAGAGAAGTATAATGACTGGCACATTTTCCTTAGCTCTAAACAAATAGAAAGTTGCCTAATGTGGCTAGTAGTTTCCTACCACCGATACAAGTGACTACATGGATCTAGAATACACTTGCGATGGCTGAAGAAAGACCTACTAAAGAGGACTTTCTAGAAGAGTCAGTTCAGGCATCAATTAAGCACTAACGACTAAAAAAAGATATGTTTCTTTAATTCATCTTTTCCCTTCTCCTTTTTAATTCTTCATGGTTTGGATTTAATTTGGTGTGTACAATGAGGCAAATAGAGACCAATGACCTGAACTCCAACATCAATTACAACAACTCTTTTCTGGAAGAAATTTTCAACTCAATCATCTGTTGGATTACCTGCTTTAGTAGAAGGCGTGAATAATGTGATGCCAACGGTTAGAACTGATAGAGAACGCAAATGGATCAAGGAACGCATAGCATAGTCACCAACAACTTCATGTGCCATGCTTCATAACACTGCTACTCATTTAAATGTGTAGTCGAGTGACTAAATTGCCTTGCCAAAGCATGTTCTGCTCCAAAGACTTGGACCACTAGCTTCTACCAGTTATGGTCAGCTTTAGCAAAAGCCACGATGGCTATAGCAGGTAGCTGATCAGAAACAATATCGATCAGAGGATGTTGGGATTCTTGCAGTATTGCAGGGGTGTATTTTCACCAATAAAGATCCAAGATTTGCCCAAGATGATACTATAGTTGCATGTTTTGTGAGTAAATGTAACCCCAATTAGGTGATAAATGTGGCAAACTGCATCTCTGCAGTAACCTCAACACTTCTGTTTAGTAAAGTTTAGTTGCAATGCAGCACATTAAAGACCTCAAATCGCCAATTAAAAGCAATGATCGACTAATCAAAGCCTACAGTTTCGACAAAATTAAAACCAACAGCTTCAACAAAATTCTAAGTTAATGAACTCCTCCTGAACACCAAAGCCTAAACCCTAATCCCTAAGTCCTCAAAGAAAAGAGCAAATAAGCCACTGCAGACACATGCGACATGCAATTCGTTTGTATCATGGCCATACATTCATAAGTCCCAAGAAAAAGAAAATATAACTTTGCTGCATGCTAAGTAGCATGGACAGGGGCACCGCGTCTGACACCGACAATAAAGTGGACACCGCAGTACCTAGGAAAGCAAATTTTGGACACCGCTGGACACCTTTAAGTTTCTTTTGATAGTTTATGTAAGGGCATGCTTATTCGAGCACATTCGGCTCTCATAAAATAGTAAAACACCAACTAGTAAACCACATATAGAAGTAACACTTTGAAGTCAGGTTACAGAACATAAATAATGACAGTGCAAGATCCCACAAAAACAAGACAAAAGGAAAAGAAACGGTTTTCATCTCTTCCATCCATCAAGATTCTATCAACATCAATTGCCTCATTACTTTAGTTGCCATTTGGACCTCCATCATCAACCTCTTCTCTGCACACGCTCATTAAGTGAGAGATTTGTCTTCTGCGTTTGATTGCCTTTTTCGAAGAGCCCTGTCTCCCTCTTGGTTAGGAAGAAGCTGGTTGGAGCAAAAGGTAACAATACAATCTAGCGTTCAGGTTTGCCCTAGTCTTTCGATCTATAAAACAAGCTTAACTTTTCATAATATTCCACCACGACCCTCAGATTAAGTTAAAAAAAATGCAATTCTGCCCCATAAGTGTGGTCACTTCTACATAAGGCGTCGGATAACGAAGAAAAGAATATATCCGAAACACCATTAAGAGATGTCCGACACTTGTCCAAGTGTTCGCGTGTCAAACACGATACCTCGACCCGGAAGAGGTGTCAGTGCTTTCTAGGTTGCAAACAAGAGAGAGAGAGAGACAAGACGAAAATAGAAAACAAGAGAGAGAAATGGAAGAAACTTTGGCCAGACTACTGATATTAGATAACCACATGCCTCCCGCCAGCTAGTCCATGTCTAAAATCTCTTAGAACAGGTTAAGTTCATCGATAAAGACTCAAGCCCAGTTTGGCAGTGCTCTTGAGATATCCATGATTACTTTTAGTCTTCAAAAGCAGGTGAGGCTAGCTTTTACAATAAGTGGTGTTGGTTTTGGTCCAAAAGCAGAATAATTAGTTTTGTGATAAGCAGATGGACGGCTGCTTATGACGTAATCATTCCCAAGAATCAAATTTCCCATACTAATAATGGAAAAGCTGTAATAGCATAAACAATGTGAAACTGGGACTCAGTGCCTTGGATTACAAAAAACCCTTGGAGGGTTTATATCATTGGTAAACCTAGGCCAGAAAGAATAATTTTCCTCACTTACTCCTATATAATGTTGATTACCGCTTCTTCACAAAAAGCCTCAAGCATTTTCTGTAATTCTATTCAGGGCTAGTTTTCAAAACAAGTGACGGTTATGTGAATGTTTCCTAAGATACATGATAAGCTGATCAAAGGGTAAAGAAAATCCAAATTATACACGTAGTTCAGCATGCCTAACTCCAATCAACCCAACGACAATTCAGAAAACGAGCTCTGGTAACATTAGCACAAATGGGAATCGGGACTTGGAAAATTCAATAACTTACTTGACTGCCTTCACCACTTTGGATCACTATAAATACATCTAGAGTGCTACTTCTTGGTACTTGCTTATTTGCTTCATTTTAAATCACTTCTGTGCGTTCGTCATGTTATGCCCATTGGTCAGTGGAACACAACAATAACCAAGCGTCAACAGGCCCTCCCAGCCATCTGGGTAACGGCGACAAAGAAATTGTATTTCTGATAGCAACTTGAAGTAAGTCTTTGCAACTTATCAAAATAATAATCCACATGTCATTGCGATATATCATTCCATACGAGGAGCAGAACGCACAAGCCTGCTGCACTGCAGGCGACAAATTATCAAACAGTTGGTGTGCAGCTTCGTTAGCTCCAAGAAACTACAGAGAATTGGCAACAAAAACTTCAAAGAAATTCACATTTCGCAAAGTTTTGATGATGGGTTTGAGATATTATGCAATTATCACCAAGAAAAAATTTGGTTTCACATATTTACATGCATGATACATGCTAAATTATAAGTTAGTTAGATTTCACGGGTGTCACATGAACATTTGTAAATAGAGAAGGATTTAACAGGAGACTTACTCGAGGGGCCGGTGCCGTCGCAGGTAAGTAAATTACTATGTTTCCGCAGGCCTTTGCATTGCAATTTCTTATGTAACTGTGCGGGTGTAAATGAAAATCTTAGCGATGCACTTTTTTTTTTTTTGAATTTTGTAAACTGAAAAAAATTAACGTGTTTGGTAATCAGTTTCTTTTTTTTTTTTTTTCAATTTAAGAAATCAATTTCTAAATCAAGACTGTTTTTGAAAATTCTAAAAAATGAGTTTCGCCTTTTATTTTAAGACCACCACCACCCTCCCACCGTCGGCAATCACCGTACACTGCTGGCGATCGCCGTCGCCTCCTGGCAGCCACCGCCGGCGGCAGGCTGCCACCACAGTCGCCACCGTCATTGCAAACCACCACCAAAACAAAAAAAAACTGAGTTATCAAACACCCATTTATTTTTACAAAAATTTTTTTTAATTAAATTAAACTATTTTGCTTTTGCTTTTGCTTTTGCTTTTGTTTTTGTTTTTGTTTTTTTTTTTTCTGAAAACCAAAACTGAAAGTGTTGTCAAACTGAGCCTTAAAGTTGCATTATATGTTCACGCTGATAAATGAAAATTTCGGTGTATTCAAGCTTTTATTGTTATTATTATGAGTTAATGTGGTACACGCGATGCGGGTACAGAAATAAAATTAATAATATAATTTTTTCTTATAAAAACAAGCTTGACTTTAGATTATATTATGACTATATGTTTTAATGAATCTTAAATGACCCTATTATGCAACAATAAAGTTGTTTAAAATTTGTTAAAAGCAAGCATGATATATACATGTTTTAAAATGAGAAAATCAAATATGTCCTTAAGGAGTACTATTTAATGTTATTGTTTTTTGTATTTTTTTTAAGAAATTTATCGTAGTGCCAAGTGTTACCATTTTGGATACTTAGTTATGTAACACTGAAGAGATGTTATACTAAAAGAAGTTTTCTCTTTATAGCTATTATAGATAGATATAGAAGATTATTATTATTATTTTATTATTATCATTTGTTTAATTATGGCACAAGATTATTATCATTTTATAATTATTATTTGTTTAATTATGGCACACCTTAATCCAAGTATCCAGACGTCTATCATTGTTATTATTACGATTTGTTTAATTATTGTACACCTTAATCTAAGTGTGTGACATTAATGCGATAGAAGTGCAAATTTCTAACCTTATTTTGAGGATTATGGTGAAAAATCTGTTGTTGTTTTCTTAATTTACGAAAGAAGATTTATTTTCAAAAAAAGATTAGATTGAAGGTGCTATCGAATTATTTCTGTTACCATTTCAAAGTGTCATCAGCCTCCTGGAGGCTTCTATATAAGCTCTCCCCGAGCTGACCTTGCAACCCTTCAGGAGGCTTCTAAAGTACACGTCTAGGGATGGCAATTTGATCCGCAACCGGTGGATATCAGCCCCGCCCCAATCCTATAGGAGCGGGTTTTCTTGACTTTGACCGGGTTACGGGGCGGGTATGGTATTTAAAATTTAAACCTGCAACGGGTACGGGTCGGATTTGGTTTTCGCTCTCACCGCGCCCCGCCCTGCCCCGCTCCGGTGTATGTGTTTTATATTTATTTTTTATCCTAACCCTAGATCTAGGCAATCTCAGCCGTCCATCTCACAGTATAAATGTGGACAAAAATCCTTTCTCTTTCTCCGCCTCTCTTCTCTGCCGCCCCATCTTCTCTTTGCTTTCTTCTCTCAATTCTTTGTTCTCTCAACGCTCATATGCCGAAGGTCACGGCCTCCATGAATCAACCACCTCACGACACCTTCTCTCTACCCCGCATGGTACGATGCTTATCTCCGCTAGTCACCCATCTCCAGTCCGCCGCCGAAGCTCCTGCCGAGGCTATGCCGAACAGCGACGGCGCAACAGTAGAGTTGTGGTGGTAGAGTTTGTCAAGTGCGACTGCTGCGGCAACGTTGCGTCCGTGAGAGCTACAAGGGGCACTGGATCTGCAGCTTCTCCTGCGAGGCGGTGTGATCAGACTAGTAAATCGGCAACGACGAGGCACTGGATGGGCTTTTTCTTTTTAGTTCTTTCCATTTTTTACTTTTTTTTGTTGAATTCTCTCTTTCCTTTTGTTGGAGATGGGTGATAATGGTGAGTGTGTGACGGCTGTGCCATGGGTAGGGGGTGCCGGCGGTACTCAGTGTAATTGTGCCTTGCTCAGGCTGTGGATGTGGCCGCGATTAAGGAAAGAACGGGGCGGATCGGGGCTGGGTTGGGTATCCTAAATTACATTAGGATCGGGGATGGTATGCAATTCGTTTGACCCGATGCCAGGGCGGGGCGGGGCGGGGCGGAGTGGGGTTTCTAAACTAGCGGGGCGGGTTCGGATTTCATAAGATCCGCATCCGACCCGCCCCATTGCCATCCCTATACACATCCTTTAGCGCATTTCTAAAAGCCCCATGGGAGGCTTCCTTAACATGTTGAAGGCGCAGCCCCAAAAATTATATTATTAACTTTATTATTATATTGTATATTTAGCTTCCTTTGTAGCTTCCCACCGGTAAATACCGTATTGCAAGCTTAATAGTGTCGTGGTTCTTGTCCTTACGACTAACTTAATCTCACTAGCACTCAGCACATACCATATGCTATAACAGATACTCGATTCTCAAACGTAGCCATCATATTTACATGAAAGCCGAACAAATTGTATATCTAACCGACACCAGACGTGTTGAACCTTGTATAGTTGAAGTGCGTTCTCATAATTTCAACACATAAAATTTTTTAAGCTTCCATATTGTGACACATCTGCTTTTGGACTTTTTCCTATCCAATTGATGAGAATACCAATATAGTAACAATAAATATAGAACTTGACCACTAAACTATAATGCAAATTCAACTTTGGTCAGTGTACTTCAATTTGTGTCAAAATGACCATTCAGTTCTTCAATTGATCTCAATCCGACTACTGTGTCAATTTTGGCCTGTTAATTGCCCATGTGTTTCTAACTTCAAATTTTTAATCTATCTTTAATAGGAATTAATTTTTTAAGTGATACAAGTTTTAGCGTTATCAAACGCATTTAATTGAAATTCATTGAAAATTTTAAGTTTTAGTACTTAATTGCATTATCAAAGACACCTTACTTAGAATTTAACAATTTTAGCCTCTATTTGTCTTCCCCTTTCCTTTTTTTCTATCTTCTGACGTGAGTACGTTGATCCTCTCGATCTCGGCTGAAAGCCCATGTCAGGTATCTTCTCTTCGCCGACTCTCTTTTCTACCGCTTATATTTTAATATTTTTTTTGGGTCAAAGTCCAAAAAATTCTCATTAATATGTACAATTATAGTGCTCTCCTTATTGCATCTTTTATACCCCAGCAGTATATTTCTCTTTCTCTCCTTACGTCGCCTTTTTTACAATGAATACATGAATACAAGTGAAGCAACTACTCCTAATTACATTGAAACACACTATCAGTAATCCCCCATTCCCTGCACAACTGCTCATTCTTAGCAATTTTAGGTATATTCCTCCAGCTACACACCCTCCACTTAATCCAACATGCCAGCACCCATGAGGTTCAGCCTGCATTTGCTCAAGCAAATGCTTATAAGTTTTATTCACACAAAACTTTTGCATATCAGAAACCCTCTTTCTTTACGTATATAACTCGTTAACTTAATTATGTTAACTAATCATCTATTTCTTTCTTTGACGAGATATTATGCTAGCTTAAAACTCAGAATTTGATGACTAATAATCCACTTTTTTTTTTCTTGAAGAGGAAGACGCTGTAGCTTTTAAAAATCATAAGCATGCTTTTGACATTTTGCCTTTCGAATATATCGAGGTTGTTTCTAACTTCATGTTCATTGCTGTTCATATCGATAACTGTAATGGTGGAATTGTTCGATTCTCGGTTATGATGTTATGCAGATAGGTTATGTGATTTTTGTAGCTCCTCCTATCGGCCTTTGATGTAACATGCGACTCTTTGACTTTGTTGTCATTTTACATGCTTAGTGAATGGGATTGACATCCACAATCATTAAGCTGGTATATATCTTTCTTATATTTTTCAAAAAAAAAAAAAAAGTTATACGGATGCATATTGCACCATATCATGTCTTTTAAATAATCATTGAAACTTCAATGTTGCTGCAACTTTCCGCTAAAGTTCATTTTTTACCCTTCTGGCAACGTATATTAAGCTTTGCTGGAAGTAAGTTTCGAATTGTTTTCCGATTTGCTATTAAACATTTCACTTTTAAGATTTTGCGAGGGTTTAACAAGTCCAGAACTATGTCCAAAGTCGCTACAAAAAGTGTACCTTGTTATATATTATTTTGCACTCCATGTAAGGCAATTTACTTGGTTGTTCAAATGTGATTTTTAATTTGCGAAAATAAAAATCAATAAAACATTGTAAAGGCAGCGTGCTTTCCCCCTTTGTCTATATAATCAGCATTATGGTCACAGTGATAATATTATTCTTTTACGATAAAATTTGGGATTTAGGTTGAAAATCTGAAGTTCCTCAATTCATATTTGCTTAAGCCTCACCATGGGAATAGTGGCATACAAGGATAGTTTGTGTCCTTTCATATATTGTTCAATCATACAGAGCATTTCACTCTTTAATCTATGAAGTCTAATTAGGACCATTGTGGGGTGGCACGCTTCCTGGAGTTGATTACAATAAGATTTTGGTAAATCTTTACATAAATTTCAATAGTGAAGCAAGGCGTGAATTTGGGGTTCCTTATTGCACAAATAATAAGAGCGTAGAACAAATTATTTTTGTTGTGTCTTAGTTGTTAAGGGATGTCACTAGCTAGTGTGTGCCAATATTTTTATTTTACTCAAAATTTTATTTTTCTCATCTTAAGGTCTTTTCCTAACATGTCTCAGCATGTAGAGAGGTTCAGATGCCTTTACAATATATATTTGATAATCTAAATATTAACTTAAATGTAATTTATATCAAAGCGGAATGGAGAAAAATTTTAGGGTCAATGCAGTCCTGCGCGGTAGTGATAATAATGTATCAATATAATAGTAACAATAATCTAGTGATGAAAAGTTACCTCTGAATTTGTGTCAAATGTCATCTTTTTACCCCAAACTTTCACGTAAAGTCTTACTTAAAGTGGACATCTTAAATAGAACTCTATTTTATTGTGTTATTTAATTTTTTTAGGTACATTGTATTATTACACAGTAATTGGATTCTATTTAATTTTTTATTTAACTTTTTCTTGTACGTTGTATCGTAACTTATTATTTTTACAATTACACTAGTTTATTACTTTTATCATTAGTAATTGGATTGGATTTAATTTTTATTTAACTTTTTTCGGTACGTTGTATCGTAACTTATTATTTTCACAATCACACTGGTTTATTACTTTTATCCTTAGTAATTGTATTCTATTTAATTTTTTTATTTAACTTTTTTAGATGCGTTGTATCATAACTTATTATTTTTAAAATCACACCAGTTGATTACTTTTATCATTAGATAGTCATAATTACTAAGGAGACTTAATGCATTGTACTAAAACTACATTCGACTAATTACACCAGAATTTATTGACATATTCTTTTTTCTTTTTTCCTTTAACAAAGTGTGCTGACAAGTTGGAAATGGAAGGATACACCATTTGTAAAGGTGCATTACTAATCGGGCGATTTTGTTTTTCAACAATCTTATGTCCCTGAAAACATTTTGGTGACATTTGTTTACTTGTGTGGTAGAATGTGGGAGTTGAATTTAAGAACAAATAACATTTAGAGCATATCATTGTATAAAAAGTTATAATTTTGTCTAAAATAATCATGCAATGAGTAATTTTAGTATTGTTACCTCCGAACTACATATGTTTTTATCTCGGTAAAGAACCCGAAAGAATGCCGCTAAACTAGATGCACAACCTGTTATAAATAATTATCGTCGGTAAACATTTGATTTCCCTCCAAATTTGAAAAGTTGACATATGCAATAACTTCACTGTTCTGCAACAAACAGAACTTGCAAGTGATTCCTCACTTTGAACTCGCAAGTTGACATTTGTGTTGGTTTTCGATCTCATTCTTATAGGTAAACTCTTACTACCTTACGCGTCAGGGAGATTTGCAGAACATTGCCATGGCTGTTCAAGCCTCGGCTTTGGCCCTCAACTGTACTTCAAAGAACCCAACGATGACGCTCGAAAACTCTTATTCTTTGCCTTTCCGTATTCCATGATCAGTGCCTCCTTTCTCAAGAGTTTTATTAATTCCACTATACCTGCACGGTGAATTGCAAACATTGTAGAGTTTTGTTGTTGCAAAAATGATTGGAGTTGCAGCTGAAAGTAATGTTGGAGATAGAGGTGATGTCGCGGTGCTGAAACTGAAGTCGGTAATGAAGGAGAAGTTGGAGCTGGCTGAAGTAAATTTTGGAAAGGGATGTGATGTCGGCGGTGCCGGACATGAAGGTGCGCATAGCAGATTGGTAGTTGTGAAGTTCTCTATGAACAAGAAGAAAAGGTTTACTATTAGTGTTTTGCCCATGATTTTGCATTAGTTGAAATGAGTTTGTGTTATCAAGTCTGAGGTGGCTTATGGAAGTGGGTAAAGAATATATGATTATAATTTTTGTTTGGCTTTTAAACCAAATCATGCACATTTTCATCATTGTTGCCTTACCTTCTTTGGTACTTTCACTGTTCTTCACCACTTCTTTTAAGTTGACCTCTTTCATATATATCCAAACAAACAAGAAGTATTAAATTGTGGAACAACTGTGTCACGGGGTAATTTTTTTTGCCAGAAGTTATTGATATGGAATGGTGGCGGTGGTTGTTGTTGTTGTGCTCATGAGCAAGTCAAAGCTGATGCAGTCATGTTTGTAAGCCTTTCGGTGCTCATATTATACATACTACATATACAGCTTATTGTCACGGTACTAAAAACATTCCTAAGTCGACCATGCAGCACTTAACTAGATCAAGCCCCAATTGCAAGCTAAGTCAACCTACCCCTTGAGCTACCCGGGCAATGTTAGAACCAAATGAACAAGAAGACAAAAGAGTTTGGGAAACGAATCTCACTATATTACTTAGAGAAAGCTTGTACAAGGATACTTGGATCACTCTCTCTAATGGATGCCTTAGCCAAGTGTGGCCTTGACTTTATATACTAGTCAACTTCCTCAACGGACAGTGGAGATACATTTCATCCTATGATTCACATCTACCCTCTAGAACTCTCTACAATATTTACATGCCTCCTTGCTATTCTCTACTATTCTTGACTATTCCTAGAATACTCTACATTTCTAGAATTATCTCCAATTACTCTAGAATATGCCCATATGTACAAGAAACCATAGTGTAGAGAGATGCGGAACATTCCTGAGACCTTTCCAACCATCGCCAAGTAAGCGTCCAATAAGCGCTTCGTAAGCGCCTACACGGCGTAACCTCCAAAAATGGCCTCCTTCTAAAACAGTCCGTGACATTAGGTTCTTGTGGTCATGGCCAAGTCAAAGCTGATCTTGAATGAAGCAATTCAGAACGCAAAAATGAAAAACTTTAATTACAAGTGCAACCAGATATATTGCTACATGATTGAATGTTACATGATACAACTATGTTCATATATTCTGGTTGCTAAGCATCACCAGCCAGCGAATACTGCTAGAATTTACATGATACAAGTTGCATCAGTACCATCAACAACCTCATCTTCACTAATACAAGGCCGGATGTCTATGATAACGTCACTAGAACAAAGTCTCTTGCATACAAGCTCGTAGCAACACATGTTGTGCCTCCAATTAAGCATTTTAGCTGTCAAAGAAAACCGCAAAGCTCTCATTTCCAAAAAAAGCCGTGCCATTTATCCGGTCTGAAGGGGAACCGAGGCAACATGTCAACACCTCTTATTCCCAACATCATCTATTGCTATTTTTGTACATGTTTCTATGCTACGATGATCTAAATACTGAAGCTCCTATATCAACAACTGATATTGATATAGCTAAAAATACTCGTCTAATGACACGTGGCAGTTACGACTCATGATCAACTCTGGACAGCTACGGATTTAGTGGTTACTATATTGGTGGAGTTAGGATTCTATAACTCACAGTCAAGGATAGTGACGTGATCCCCAAGGATCCTAACACGATCCTAATTGGCCCAGCCACCAAGACTCGCAAACTTATTGGGAGTCTTTCACCTACAATTATATAAAGGGGTCTACTCCAGGTACGTGGACAACTATACGCACTTATACACTGTCTTATATTGCTTTCTTGGTCTATTCTCTGGCTGTGATTCCCGACCCAGTTTTTAGTAGCAATAGATATCTTCTTCCTTCCCTTAATTCTGTCAACACCAGGATTGTTTTTAGCCAAGGGCATCTGTGGTTTGTGTCTATTTAGATGAGCTTACTGCTCAATCCATCAGTAGTAAACTTCCAAAGACCACATCAATATCCAGAGTGCAGTTATTCAATTTCTGAAACTGAAAGCAAAAACTTTTCAAGGTGTCAATCTTTATTATGTTAGGGATATATCCCACGCGTATCCAACAATCTCAACGTAAAATAGTAGAGAAGCAGAAGCAGGTATGTAGTGTGTTGGATACGACGATACCTTGTACAAATATCAGAGTGCACGCCTTCAGCCCTTGTCTCCACAATTCGTGAATATAGATGTAGATGCAGTTGAAGCCGAACACTAAAAAACTAAGTAAAAAAGGATGCAAACACAAAGAATAAGCGACGGACACAAGTTAAACCGATTCAAAATCTTCAGCCAATGTAGTTAGTAGGAGTAAATCTGAAAATCACACCTGGTTATCTTCCATAGAAGGCAAACTGTGATATAAGAAGTTAAAGAATGAATAAGAAGTCGTAATTCCTGTAATTGTCTTGTGCAACAACAAACCTCACGTTTTTAAAGACTGCCTTTGCTTCAGCAGGAACACAAAGGTAGATTACCAGTAGAGCCAAAATTTAAACAGTCCTCACAGGCATTTAATCAGGGACAACGACAGTTCCACAGACTAAATTAAACTGTGACGAACTATAATCTCTTTAGCAGGGGAGAAAAACATACAGTCGATTTCTTCCCAAAAATCCACAACATTTAAGATGAACCTAGAGTGATAACACCAGGAAACCAACACGCCTGTAATTCTTCAGATTTTGCCGCTTAACATTTTGCAAGGTCTAGATTTCAGAAGAAGTGGCTTTCTGTTAAGCCCCGCCTCTGGGTTCCACCAATATCATGAAAAATGTCTGCTCAAAGACGTCTTGTCAACGGTAATGTGGAAGCCCTAAGTTGCACCTTTTGTGTTCTGCAAGTTGAAATTCTCCGATTTTCCTGCAGATTCATCTGACCAAAGGGAAAAAAAAGATGGTAAAAGAACAAAAATTAGAACACAAGGAAGAGTGTTTTTTGCTATATGTCCCTGCTAAAATATGAAAACTAAGGTAATGCGAAATGTGAAGCTACTATATGATCCTTGCACACAAGCGAGGGGAGCATGGAGCATCAGAATGACTTCATGAACTAAGGCTGCTCCAAGAGGAAATTCGTGAACTTTTACGAGGAAATACCATGTTAAAAAGTTTTCAACAGCCTGTATCACCAAACTTTCAAGATTTGTATGCCGTTTCCAAAAGGGAAAAGCATAGGGAAACATCTGGATGAACCTAAAACTAACCCCAGTTGCCTTCCAAATTATCCCTTTGGAAGGCAACTGAGACATCCACTGTAGAAGTACACTTTTGTTGCTCAAAGAGCTTGTCATCACCTTCCTCTCGCTTGGGCTCCGAACTAACACCATTTTTATCTCATATTCAGATTCTATGGCAAGGGCCTTGGTTCTTTCAAACAGGGCACTTCGGAAATTTTTCTTCATTACTTGGTTATCTCCCTTGTGATCTGATGATTCAGAACCCATTCATACTGCAGGAACAAACTCTGCCAGTACTTTACTGTCCTCGCTACTTCTCGGGTCTTTAATGACATCCTGCGAATGGATTCTATGAGAATTGATCTTCATTCTTCGGTTCACTGCAAATTTTTTGTCTGCAGCTGCGGCTTCTGCAAAACGTACATGCTTCGGCAAGGCATAACATATATATATCTATATAATATATAATAAGCGAAGCAAGGCATAACATCTACATCTATATCTATATATATAATAAGTGAAACAAGACCCTTTTTACGCGACACGTCATCACACAGAGATATGACTTCTTTACTTGACATGTCATCACAGAGATATGACTTCTTTACTTGACACATCATCAATTTATGTTTTCAATGTGAAATATAACTATAACAATTATGAGAGTTACTAAAATTCTAAAATACTATCTTGGATAGGGTTACTAAAAGTCTGAAATACTATGTTGGATAGGGTCCTTACTTCTTGATAATTAATTGCAAAATAATTCTAAACGTTCTAAAACTCTAACTGATTGATGAACTAACTTATTAAAACTTAATTTTGATTATTCTATCCTTAAAATCACTCTCTAATATGAATATAAAAATTCATATATCTTAAAAACGACAATAACATATTAGATTTAGAATAGAAAAAAAATGATGCTACAATTGAGAATATAATCTTTGATGAGGTTCTTATTTCTTGATAGTTAATCTCCATATTACTAAGCTTTATATAATTGAAAAACAAAGTCATAACGTTTTAAAACTCTAACCGATTGATGAACTAACTTATTAGTACTTATTTTGACTATTGTATCCTTAAAACCACTATCTAATATGAATATAAAAATTCATATATCTTAAAAACGAAAATAACATACTACATTTAGAAGAGGAAAAAAATGATGCTACAATTGAGAATATTATCCTGATAGAGTTTTTATTTCTTGATAAGTTAATTTTCATATTACTAAGCCTTATATAATTGAAAAAAATTCTAAACATCCTAAAACTCTAATTGGATGATGAACTAACATATTTGGACTTAATTTTAACTATTGCATCCTTAAAACCACTTTCTAATATGAATATAAAAATTAATATATCCTATAACATGCTAGATTTAAAAATGACGCTACAATTAAGAATATTATCTTGGATAGGGTTCTTACGTCTTGATGAGTTAATTTTTATATTACTAAGTCTTAAATAATTGAAAACTAATTTTAAAATTTTAAAACTCTAACTGGTTAATGAACTAACTTATTAGAATTTAATTTCGACTATTGTATACGTAAAATCACTCTTTAATATGAATATAAAAATTCATAAGTCTTAAAAAAATGCTAGATTTAGAAAAGAAAAAAATGAAATTGAAACAAAAAAAAATGTAATAATTATTTTTTTAATTAGAAATTTTGACTATCATAATCGGTGTAATTATTTGTTAACATAGTATAGTAGCTTTTAGAATCCTTTTGATATAATAAAAAAGTTAACGTTACTTTTTGGATGAGAATCACACAAACAATAAATAATTGTACAGTTGTTATTCATTAAAATTATAATAATGATAAAGCTTATTCTTAAATGTGATAGTTAAGAAGGACTTAAAACTAAATACTAAACATGTCGATGTAACTAAAGGTATGCAAATATTATTTGGGATGTGATTCCTATTTTTAAGTTTATGTAATTTTAAGTTTAAATTATTTTTTAATTACTTTAACTGAGAACATTTAAAACCTTTAAAATGTAAAAATATATATATGTAATTCTACAAAACAAGCAATCAACCAGTTTGTTTTTGCATAGAACCTTACGATAAAAAAAAACCCTTTTATATTTAATTAAATTTTGATTAAAAACTATAATTTGGCGACAAGTCACTAGAGATGTATAAAATAATTTTAACACTTCAAAACAAGGACACGTCATCTTCATCAATTTAATTTTATCATTACTAGCATCTTACAAGAATTAAAGAAATACACACACACACACAAACACACACACATGAAAATATAGGATATTATATGGTCGATCTGTCAAATTTATTTTTAGTATATTTGATAAATATATTTGTTTTAAGTAATTTTACAAAGCTTAGTTGTAATCAAATATACACTGATAATTTTTTTTTTCTAATAGGACTGAATATAAAAGATATTATTTTTATAGTTGATTAAATTCACATGAATAACAAGACTAATTAGTGAAAATTAGACTAATTATGAGTTTTGAAACTTAATTTTGACTATCATAGAGTCGATTATAACTATGAGTGATAAATGATGTGAGTATTAAGTAACAATTATATGAACTATTTAATTTCAATCTTGTAATCGTTAGTTTAACATAAGGATATCTATTGAATTTTACAAGCTCAATGTAATCAACAAGAATAAGACGACAGAAGTTGGAATACAAAGGTACATTATATTCAGAGAAAATAAGTATCCATAGAAAATACTATTAAAGGCATTTATCAGATGTAAGAACTGTAATGTGTGACAAATTGTAGACTTATAATATGTAGAAAGAAAAATCAATCTTTAAAGTTACCCTTCTTTTAAACTATACTTTACCAATGTACTTATAGATCAGGTATTATTTTGGACTATCAATACCTCAAAAGCTCAGGATAACAAGAGGACTCATTTTTGCCGACTGAATGTCCTAACACATGCCTTTCATAAAAATTAGAAAAAGTATATATAAAAAATTATTAGAAAAACATGTAACATCTCAAAAACTTTTGAAGTTAAAAATTATGCTCATATATAACATCTACAATTTAAAAAGGATACGTCATAACCTCACAACTTTTTGATTTCAACCACAATCATATTCGTTATTTAGCTTTATATGGCATGACTATTCTACTACTATAAGTGATAAGCCAATATTCATTTCAAATATTACTTTACAACCTAAAATAAAAGTATAAAGAAGACAAATTCAACGCTAAAAGCCTGAAATCCGTCGCTAAAACTTTTAGTGACAGATACACTATCGCTAAAAGTCTCTCGTATAAAGCCCGTCGCTGAAAGTTTTGCGACAGAATTTTAAAATCCGTCGTCTAATATTGAACTTTTTGGGACAGATTTATTTATAAATTAGCGACGGAGTTTCCATCACTAATTCTATTTTACGTATTTTATTTTATTTTCTTTTTGTGAAATTAGTGACGGAATATAATTTTTAGCGACGGCATATTCCGTTGCTAAATTAACTTTTTAACGAAGGAATATTCCGTCGCTAAAATTTTTGAATTAAGTACACTTTTAGCGACGAAATTAATCCGTCGCTAAAAGTCATTTTTTCTTAAAATATTTTTTTATTTTTCTAATGCCCAATCCTGTAATAAAAAATTCAATCCTGAACAACGACTCATAATCCCCAAGACACAAACAATTATATATAATCAACTTTAAAAAAATTTTATTATAAAAAAAACTCGTATGTACAAGCCGGGAACATGATACAGCCGGTTAGGGGAAGGGAGAAGATCGAGTATAAGCCGAGCGGGGGGGACAAGCTGGGACCCGGCCCCGCTCTTACTCTTGGCGTCCCAACCTAGATCTGCAGCCCACCGATCTATCATCTCCCCCAATATAGTAGGAGACATCCAATGTGGGGGTTATGTCTTCATCTCCGTCCTCCGGGCTTCTTCGCCCAGTCCCGTGCGTCGTGGAGTCATCGGCGGTAATTCTTGTCGATGTAAGCAAAGAAGGCATGCCGCCCTAGTACCTGCTGATCAGGCGAGTCAAACGTAAACTCCTCCTGCAAGGCATTCAATAATACAAATTAATTTAGAAAACAAACTCTAATTAAACAAATACTATCATAGAAAAAAAATACTTCAACGTACCAGTCACTCCTCCCATAGGGACTCCCTCGCAGCTACATCCCAGTCCTTCCAGAACAGGCATGGCTAGAAGAATCGGCCATTCACAAGAACGCCGATCTTCGTCCTCGCCTGATTCTCCAGCATTACAAGAAACAGTGCCTTTAGCGACCGCGAGCGGTCGCTAAAGGTGGCAACGCGGTCGCTAAATGGTTTTAGCGACCGCGTTAGGACGGTCGCTAAAACGGTCCCTATAGCCCAGGTCGATAAATTTTAGCGACCGCATTTAAAATTCGGTCGCTAAATTTAGCGACCGCATTGACTATATTTAGCGACTGCATAAGGCGGTCACTAAATATTTTTTAATTTAAAAATTTTCTTTTCTTAATATTTTTTATTAAATTATATTATATATTTAGCGACCGAATTAGCGACCGCAACTGGCGGTCGCTAAATAATTAAAATATTTTTTAAATTTTTTATTATTTTTTAAAAAAAATAATAAAAATATTTAGCGACCGCACTTATTTAAGTTAGCGACAGCAAATGTCGGTCGCTAAATAATTTAATTTTTTTAAAATATTAAAATTAGCGACCGTATATCGCGGTCGCAAATCCTGGCTTTGCAAAAAAAAAAAATTGCAGGTCAAATAACCTGTCCAAAACCTGTCGCAGAACTAATATCAATTCACATCCAATCCAATCGATCCAAAAACCGATTTAACTTCAGTTGAAACGATTTTGAATGAATGCGTTAAAAGCTTTCAACGCATTCATTCAAAACTGTTTTAACCCCCTGTCCCGCATTCATTCAAACAGCTGCTCGCATTCATCAAAGTATAAATAAACGTTAACATATGCATTAAAATAATAGAATTCATACAGTTAAGTACCGACGATCAATTCAAAACAAGAGCATAACATTCATTGCATAAATCAAACCAAACCCCTATCTAAATCACTCATCGGCAGAACAACCAGCCCCGTCATCATCTTCTTCATTCCTCGATGGCACGTTCGATCCAACAACATCTTCATCGCCCCGGGAGTCACCGACACTAGGATCATCGGTATCGCCCTGCACTAAGCCACACAAATGATTCAACATCATATATCAAATCAAGATCACATATAGAGCACAAAATACATAAGTAATTGAAAAAAATTGTATTACATCTAGTTTGGGGTCCTTCATAATTACGTAACCGTCACCCAGCAGCATCCGCATGTGCGCATCAAACATTGTGTTGAAGCACTCTACCAACGTGGCAGCTGCCGCTTCTGCTTGAGAACCGGTACAACTGGTCTCGCCTGTCGATTGAGATATGCCGGCTAGCAACGCTCGTGCGGACTGACGAGGGTGGCCGAGTATACGGTCCTTCCTAGGACCCCCAGTAGTGTCTGACCACAACGAGAACTCGTCCACTGTCTGGCTACCGTCTGGCTGGGAGTTGGCCTAAACTCTCTCTTTAAATAAACTTTGTATAAGAAAACAACAAAAATGTTAGAGAAATTCTATTGGCCATAATCGCAAAAAATGCAATAGGAATACAAAAGTAATACATGAGTTATGTGCTCACCGCAAACTGCTCGGCGCTTTCAGACACCCACTGTCCATCACTATTCTGGTGTGTGCGCTCAAAATGGCAGAGCCTCGTAGGGGGCCTCTTGTCAGGGTCCTCCTCCATCAACTTCAGCTCGTGCATGGTAAATGGACGGGAACCAGCACTGTGCTTCATCTTTTTCTCGCTACGAGTCATCTCCGTGCCTCGCTCACTCAGCTTCGCCCAGTCTGGAGTACTCCAATGCGACACCAGCTGCCTCCACATGGTTCTGGAGAAGTACTCGGGATTGTGGTCTCTGGTCATAGATATATCTGTCGTACCCGCCCGAGCTAGCGCCCACCTCCTCACATTCAGCATCCATTTCTTATAGTTCTCGGCACAATGCCACTCCTACGCCTGCCTCCCGAGTTCTCGCTCTCCGTCCGACTCAAATTTAAAATAGTCCTGAACATAATTCAACACAATTGAAAAACACAGTTAGCAAGAAAAATTCAGCGATAATGTACTTCTAAAACCGCAAAAGTAAAGCACATAAAAAATACTACGCTCCTTACCAAAAACTTCCCCCAAACAAGCTCTTTGTCTGATTCTGTCCATGACCCCCACGTCGCATAAGGCTGTGGGAGGTGAGCCTTGATAATAGGACCGATCTTGGTCCTAACACAATCCTCAACAAAACTAATTACAAGAAATCACAGAGATACATCAATCCCAATATAAGTGCATATTACAATAGAATTGAGCTTTGCAAATTAAAAACATACTAATTGTTTCGGACATGAGCAGTAACCCTCTGCTCCGGGGTGGCTGGAAGAGGTATTCCGCAGGTGATACCTCGCGGTACAGATGAACTAGACGCTGCAGATGATGAAAAAGGAAATTATTATATTTATATTTATATATGTTGCAAGTAATTTCTTTCAATCCGACACAAAACTAATATCGTCTCACCATGTTCTGAAGCAACTGATGACGATGACAGCTGCTCAGTAGTAATCGCATCACCAATCCTAGGGAAGGGGGCTGACTGTGCCGAAGCAGCTCCGCGACGGCCACCTCCACGACCTCGGGGTGCACTGGATCTCGGCATATCTAAAATGTAGTTCGCCCGAATAATAAACAACTTAAGTGCAGAACTAAGTATGCTAACAATGTGGCACTGCCGACTATAAAAGACAACCCAAATTAAATAGTCAACCACCATCAATTAATAACTAGAATATTTAAATAATAAACAGGCATTTCTAAAAGTACATTGACAAGAATTTTTTTACTCCAAACAGTCAATCACTATCACTAATAGACAACGGAACGTCTTCCTCCTCGTCGTCATCTTCGTCCCCTTCATTGTCTTCTTCTTCGTCGTCAACATCTTGACTAGTCACTTACAAGTGAGTGTTAATCAGGATTAAGTAGGGATGATTAGTGCTAATTAGCGCTATCAAAGCTCCGTGTCAGACACGTGTCCGGAGGTGTCGGGGTGTCGGACACCATACCTCGACTCACATAGACTGTCGGTGTTAATCAGTGTTAATTAGCCCTAATCAGGGATAATCAGAATTAATTAGGGATAATCGGGGCTAATTAGTACTAATTAGGGCTTGAGTATTGCTAATAATTGCTAATCATTTTTAATTCGGGTCAATTAGAGCTAATTAGCCTAATTAGTGTTGACTAGTGCTAAATAGGGGTAATTAGGGGTGCTCAGTGTTAAGCAGGGCTGATTGGTGTAATTATTGTCAATTAGCCCTAATCAGGGATAATTATGGCTAATTAGGGCAGATTAGCATAATCAGTGTTGATTAGTGCTAGTCTAGGTAGCACAGACACGGACACTGTGTCTGACACCGACATCGACCGGGACATCGCAGAGAGATGTCGGACACGTGTCCGAAGGTGCTGGTGAGGTGTCGGGGCGTTGGTAGTTGTCGGACACCATACCTAGACTCGTATAAAGTGTCGATGCTGCGTAGGTGCGAATTAGGGCTAATCAATGTCAATCATTGTTTATTATGGATAATTAGCGCTAATTAGTGCAAATTAGGGTTATTTAGTGCTAATTAAGGCTGATTAGTGCTAATTATGCCTAATTAGGTCTTTTTAGTGTCCATCAGTGCTAATTAGGACTAATCAGAGGTGATTAGTGCTAATTAGTGCTATTTAGGGCTAATCATTGAAAATTAGTCCTATTTAGGGCTATTAGTGTTAATTAGAGCTGATTACTGCTAATTAGGGCTATTTAGTGTCCGTGAGTGTTAGTTAGGGCTAATTAGGGCTGATTATTGCTAATCATTTTTAATCAGAGTCAATTAGAGATAATTAGGGCTGATTAGCCTAATTAGTGTTGACTAGTGCTAAATAGGAGTAATTAGGGGTACTCAGTGTTAAACAAGGCTGATTAGCGTAATTATTGTCAATTAGCCCTAATCAGGGATAATTAGGGCTAATTAGGGCAGATTAGCATAATCAGTGTTGATTAGTGCTAGTCTAGGTAGCACAGACATGGACACTATGTCCGACCCCGACATCGACCGGGACATCGCAGAGAGATGTCGGACACGTGTCCGAAGATGCTGGTGAGGTGTCGGGGTGTCGGTAGTTGTTGGACACCATACCTAGACTCATAGTGCTAATTAGGGCTATTTAGTGTCCGTCAGTGTTACTTAAGGCTAATCAGAGTTGATTAGCGCTAATTAGGGCTATTTACTATTAATTATGGCTAATTATAGCATAATAGTGCTAATAAATGCTAATTATTGTTAATTAGCACTAATAAGGATTAATCAGTGTTGATTAGGGCTAATCGGTGGCAGAACCAAAATTTCACCCCATGGAAGATGATTCTTATTAACCTAATTATCCTATGGAAGATGAACCTAATTAACCTAATTTCAACCTACCATGTCATGTTTCATAAGCGCGTTAACCTAATTTCAACCCACCATTCAACTAAATCACATATCTGATCGCCTCAATCCAATTGGGTCCCATCCTCCATCAACGATCTCAATTCTCAAATGCTCAATGCATAATTAATAACCTAAAATTAAAAATCAAATAATCAATGCTCAAATGGGAAAAAAAGTTGTTCAAAATGCACGTATTCGATATTTCAATCCAGTTGGGCCCCATCCTCCTTCAATAATCTCAATTCTCAAATGAACAAGTATGCTTTTAAAAACTGTCAAATGAACAAGTATGATTTTTAAAATCCTAAGACAGCTAATCCAACATGCACTAGTAACAACCATCTGAAATACTGTGTTGTCTTGAAATTACGAGACATTCTAAAGATAACTAATAAGGCATGTAAAGCAAAACATAGCATGCATCCAACATATCCATAAGAACAAAGAAACTATGGTGCAAAACATAAGATATAGACTCCATGCTTTACACATACTGCATGCTTACCTAATGAATTAAAACGACGTTCTCTACCCGCGACATTAAAACCATTAAAATCAAAAGTAAGTAGTAGAAAGAAATGCATACCCCTTGGATTCTCATCAAGGGGTATGCATTTTGGTATGTGAAAAGGAAACTCAAAGTTCCATCAAGGGTTCACTTGCTATATGAAAATTCTCCTCAAGAGTTAAGAATTTGTCGCACTGAACAATTTTGGTATGTGATCAGCAATGAAACCTGTCTTCAATTTTTTTTTTTGGGGGGGGGGGGGTAGGGGTCCTAGAACTTCATTAGTAAAAGAGAATAATACAAATGAAAATTAACTTCAGTTGCACCTAAGGCTAAAGATAGCACAGAACAGGTACTGCCCCAACCCTTAGCCGTCAATAGGATCCAATTGAAGGATCTGCAAACTAAACAATGAGGCTATAAACAGAAACTAAAACAACACTACCCCCTGTATCAGTAATAACTAAAGACGACCACTCTTGTTGCCTCTGAGAAGAGAAATCTTATGAAACTTAGCACCATAGCCAGCCATCCAGAAACCTGCAGCGAACTTAATAGACACCCACCGTTGCACCAAAAACAGAGCTTGATGCCACCTATATGGGATGAGACCCTAAGGCCAAGAGGACCATAGAACGCTTACCAACCCCGGTCCCACCCTGCCCCGACACCACCACCCAGTCCTCCCCAAGAAAGAAAGGAAAAAAAAAAGAGGAGAGACAACCATCATTGTCCTGCAACGCCCAACCACGCACAACTGGAAAAGCAATGCAACCCAGAATCCTCGAGCGTGGCCTTCACTGGCTCAAACTATCTCCTGTTAATAATGCTTCTTGCACAGATTGAACATCTACGGGAAAAAAGTTCTTGGAATATTCAATGAGGCGAACCATCACCACCAACACAGACTCCCAACCAGAACTATCCTCAAATGTGGAGCTACTACCGATGCATTTTCACTACTCTTCTTACCAACTCCAGAGTAACCTAGAAGGTTTAGCACCTGCAGGCCATCCATTCAGTAGATAGATGTGCCCAGATCAAGCACCAACCTAAGTTTTTCTTCAAAATTGCTGAAGTACGAACTCATTGCTACCTGAAACAAATACAACTGCACGGTTTTCTAGTCATGCTAAGCAATCATGAAAAATGCATTCTAGAATGTCTCCCCACTCCCGTCCTGGAGTCTTGCTAAAAAGAAAAGGGAAATATCTCAAAAACGAAAGTCAAGGAACAGAGACCCAGATATAATCTTTACAGCAAAATTGGAATTGGAATTAGAATTGTTACCTCCTTTTGTGGAATGGCTTAATTACATTGAATGGGAGATCAGAAGTTGCACTGTTGCAGACGGGGGAAAGGAGAGAAACCAAAAAGATAATACAAATGGTCACGGGCACTAGTAGTCGACGCGGCGTGTTCTGCAGAGGGTGGTTGGATGGCAGAGTCCTCGCCTCGCCGTCGTCACTCGCTAGTCAGTCTGCCGGTCAATGCTTCTTCTAATCAGTTGACGGTTCCAGATCTAAAGAGTGAAGACGACCACTCGTTCCAGATCAGAGCTGATCTTCACTCGCTGTTGGCTGTCGTCCGTCGCCGGTGAGTGGTTGTTTGCAGTTTGCCGATCTGGGAGAGTGGGAGTGGGTGAGAGACTTAGGCGGTGTAGGGCAAGTTGCAGAGAGTGAGTGAGTGACAGAGAGAGAGAGAGAGAGTCGCAGTCGTGGGGCGGTTGTCAGTAGGTGGCGCCGGTGAGCCGACGTGTGGCGGCAAGGGCTGAGAGAGAGAGACGAACTTGAGAAAGCGAGAGGCGGGTTGAGAAAGAAAGCTCCGCGATGAGTCAAAATCCATTCCTGTGGATTGTAACTAAAACTTTAGCGACCGCATACTCAGTCGCCAAATCAGTCGCTAATTTAGCGACGGTAATGACAGTCGCAAATTTCGGTCGTTAAAGCCAAGTTTTTGTTAACCATGAATATTTAGCAACCGCAAAATAGAGCAGTCACTAAATCGGTCGCTAAATATTAGTTTTGTGACCGCATGTCTTGGCGGTCGCTAAAGCTCCTGTTTCTTGTAGTGCAGGATCCTGTCAAAGAAGTAAATAAATAAATTAATACAGTTCAAATATAAATTAACACCCCAAAATTTTAAATATAAGGCATGATGTTATTTTTTTTACTTATAGGCCCTCCTGGGTGAACGTAACTCCCTGTTTATGCTGGAGGTCAATGCGTACCCCGCGTGTCGGGCCACGGCCTCGTCGAGATCCTACAAAACATAGACATTAATACCATTCAAATATACTTTAAATATAAGGCTTGCGAAAGTGTACTAAACACCGTTATCAACTATACCTGAGGAAGAACCCACAGAAGAAGGAGAATCAACGCGCGTGTGGGATGAATTTGAGTCGGGCTGGGGCGACGGCTGGGGCTGGGGCAAGGGAAAACACTCGATGATTGGACGTGGATGTCGTGAATTCTTTAAGGCAAGTGGAATTGCAGTAGGAAATGCCTTTAAGCTTGAACTCATTGCGAATGGGAAGAAGCCTATTATGAACTTCTGTCGTGAGTTTTACAACAGTTATTTGTTTTCATTTCTTTCTTTGGCCTCTTTTTTAAGAGTTGTTTCTTGTTAATTAGACCTCATGTAAAATGCCTCTGTTGTTGAGAGTTATGTATTTTCTCAGGAAGATAGACCAGGGAAGCTTCTTATACCCATGCCGTTTCAGAATTCGTTATGGTATAAATTTTAAGTATAAGGGTGACAAATATGACTTGATGTAATTTTCAGAGATCGGAGAGTCAAAGAATTATTATCTTTCCATCTTATCTGTTAATTGCAGTACATTATATCTATTACCATTGCATTCATTTTTATTTTTTTTCCTAATTTCAAAACTCATATTCCATCTTAGCATGACGGTGGTGATCCAATAATGGTTTCTTTACGAGGTTTTGCTCTGTTTTGGATTTGTTACGCAGCTAGCTTATGACATAAATACTTTTACTTGCCGATTTTTAGAAACATTTGTATTAGAGAAGTTTTAACACAAACCTATGATGACGTGATAGTGATGATTTCACAATAGCGATTTGACAATTCTTAAGGTTCTTCATTCAAGAAATATTGGATGACTTACCGGTAGTAGTAGACATTGTTTTCCAAACGAGTTCATTTAGTTTCAACATTATGAATGTCCAAATGAGCCACTGATTGATTCTATACACATGGTATTACTTACCTCCTAACTCGACGATTAATATACATTTTTGGTAATACAATCTTGAGAGAGATCTCACGTTCATTCTATATCTCTATGAAACTCTCTACTACAATGTAGCAGATCCCCAAATCAAGAAAGCTAGATATACAGTAACAGCAGAAATGGATGCTAATATCACATGACGTGGTCATGGGGACAAAAAGATTGAATTGAAAAAACAACATCGCTAGAATAGCCAATCGAAAATAACTCACATACATACATACATACATACAGATTAAAGATTGTTGGGAAGAAAAAATAATTGCTAATGGACTAACCTTCTAATGCAGAAGACGGGTAATTCTTGCCAGGGACAGTGGAGGGCGGCGACGTTGGTGGCACGGCGGCAGTGGAGGCTTGGTGGCGCGGCAGCAGTGGAGGTGGAGGGCTTGGTCACGTGGCGTCGGGGGAAGGATGGGGGGTGTAACACCCCGATATTTTAATGGATTATTAAAATAAAATTTAGCGGCAAATATATTTTTTAGCATCAATATTTTTATTAGCTTTGACGTATATTTTTAGCGACAAATATTTATTTAAATTAGCGTTGATATTTTATTTAGTAACTTTTAGCGGCAATTAAAATTTCTTTTAACATTGATGTACTAAGTAACGACTTTTAGTGACAAATAATGAAACGGGGTCTTGTGGCAAACCTATTAAAAATCTTCTATCACGAAAAACATATCACGAATATTATTGTAGGCCACTTTGATAAAAAGAAAAAAAGGTTTTAGATAAAAAATAGGAATAACTAAAGAAATTTAGGGGGGGTTTGGTAATTATGCCTTTAGGGTTTTTATATATATATGGCTGCTATAGATCAGCTGATTCCCCAGTTCTTCTCCTCTTTAGATTTGTGGCAGAAAGAGGGATCGAGAGAGCAAAAGAAAGAAAAAGAAAAAAAATAGAGGAAGGACAGGACAAGGACAAGGATTCCGGCGATCGCAATTATTTTTCGATAAGCTTTCTCTTAGCTGTTGTCTCTTGTTCAAATTAATGTTTATTAAATTAAGGGGGAAAACTGGGAGTGTGCCAATGCCTGAGTGCAACAGCTGTGAACCGTGCGGGTGAATAAAGGGAAGTTTGGGGTTTGGTTTCAGGTTTTGTACATTGCGGATGCCGCATAGCGACTAAGGAGTTTTAAATGTCGGAACGGGTAGAATTTCATTTTGCACTTCATGATTCCCTGGTTTAGAGATCTTGTGTGTTAGATCATGGAAGAGGGTTTAAGGGAGTTGTCATGAATAGCAGTGAAGTTGGTGCTTCTGTGTGTGCATGAGTTTGTGTGTATATTGCATGATTGTGTGTTGTGCATAAGAAGAAAAAAGGGAGAAAGGGAAGGTACATGCTGTGTTGTTTTTGGAGTGCTGAGTGTATGTGTGTGTATCGTGAGTGAGTGAGGGGCTGCCTTACGGCAAGAATGAGTTGGGGTTTTAAGAAATGGAAATGGGGACATCCACTATGGGCTCATAGACGTGTGTATAGGGGCATAGAGAGAGAGTGAGGACAGCCATGGAATGGCTGCCATAGGTATGTACACGTGATGGTGTTTGAAGACAGTGGATAGAAATTAAGAAGGTCACGTTTAAAGTAGCCAAGGTGGCAGCCTTGTTATGTGAGTTATGGGCTGAAAGGGTACAGCCAAGGGGCAGCTGATTTATGTAGGTAAGAAAAAAAAACTGGGTGTTGTGGCACTTGAGAGAGGAAGAGAAGGGCTGAAGTTTCAGCCATACGTGTGTAAATTTGGTGATTGGCCGTGAGTGATGGCCGCCATAGAAGGGGCTGCTGTGAAGGTTGGTGAGTGATGGCAATGGCTGCCCAAAGAACAGCCGTGGGTGTACGCAAGAGAGTGTGTGTTCGTGCGAAGCAATTGTCCGTGCATAGATGGGTTCATGTGTATGCTTGCTTGGCGTGGGGTGAAGCTGCCAAGAAGATAGCTGAGTGCTTTTGTGCGTTTTGTGAGTTGTGTGTGTGTTTTGAGAGTGCCATGAAAGTGAGTGAACTGTGTGTATGGATTTGCAGGAGCTGTGGGTGTGTGTACATGGGTTTGAAGAGTGCTTTGGTTGTGTGTTTTGAGTGGTGTTTGAGTTGTGTTTTGGAAGTGGGTATGGCTGTGTATATACACATGAAATCAGTGAGTGTGTGAATAGGTATGGGAATATGTGTGTGGCAAGGTGATTTCGTGTGTGTGGGTTGTAGTGTTATGCGTGTGAGTGCCTGAAAATGGGAGAGTATGAGTGGTTTGTGAGATGAAGAAGTGTGCATGATGGAAGCTGTGTGTTGTCTGTGTATTGTGTGTGAGTGTGAGTCACGAGTGTGTGTTTGCATGGTGTAGGCGTATAAGGGTGTGCAGGCTGTGTTGAATA
Source organism: Escallonia herrerae (assembly GCA_033070095.1). Taxonomy (NCBI): domain Eukaryota; kingdom Viridiplantae; phylum Streptophyta; class Magnoliopsida; order Escalloniales; family Escalloniaceae; genus Escallonia; species Escallonia herrerae. Next base: position 112,072 of record JAVXUP010000190.1, read on the forward strand.
AAAAGAGAAGAAGAGAAGTGAAAATGGGTTAGTGACTGCGATAGATAAAAGAGTGCCGAGGGTAAAAAGAAGAAGGGAAGCCCGAAACGAGTAATTTGGCGTTAAGTTTGACACGTGTATATGTTAACGCACGCTTATCATTAACATGTGAAAATTTACAGTATAATACGTTAGAACATATTAGAATTCTTGGCAAAAGTTTATAATTTTCTGATATCGTATGGATTTTTAGTATTTTCTGCAACTTCAGATTTGTAAAATTATTTTGAAGCCTTTAAACCTTGAAAATGTTCCGGGGAAAATTATAGCAATGTCCTTATTGTATAAATAAAACTCAGTTTGAATTTTATGATTTTTTGAGTTGATTTGCTATGGTTTCCATATCGCATTGTTTTTAGCAAAATGAATAATTTAAAAATAGTTTTAATACCTTTTACATTTTTATTTAAATTTCTATAATTTTTATACAGATTCTGAAGCTTTTTTAAAATTATGGGACTTATTTTCCAGCTGGAAGTAATTATGGCTATTATTGGGTTTTTGATCTTATTTAATGGAATTATTTTAATTCGAAAATATTCAAAAATTTAGAAAATTCATATTTTGACTTATTATAATGTTTAAAGCCTTAAAGTGTTTTATTGAAATTTATTATAAATTTTAAAATATCGTTACGCATTAAAGAGTGTCCAGGATTTTCGGTTAGGTTGGCCGTGTGCGGGAACCGTTTTGAGTGCGCGATTTTGGAGAGAGTGAGATATACGCAGTGGGTAGTTGATATTAGGGTTTACAATGTATTTTACATAAATTATGTTCTAACAAATAAATTGCCAATCTAGGTTTATTCAGAAAATATTGATCGAGGTTGGTAGCATCGCTTAGCTTGGATCGAGGTAAGGATTTCTATCCGAACCCTATTTCGACATTCTGTTTTCAAATGCTTATTGAACAATTTTTCAAACTAAATTGATTTGATTTTATGCTGATATAAAAGATGTTTTAAACCTGTCCATGAAAGCCTAACTTGAACCTTAAGCGATCGTTTGGAATTCGTAATTTGTTTATTCTCATCTATTTTATCGATTCAATTATCATAAAATATTTTGAATTCTATTTATTGTTTCTCAATGTTGACGTGAGTTAGTAACTTGGGAGCCATAAGGATGGTATGTATTGTTGGCGTTACAAGGATGGTCTGTTGGTTGGGTTAACTAGTACCTAGATGGACTAGTCAGTGTTACATATGCATATGTAAAGCGATCGAGCACTGCCGGGGTGGCTTTGCTTCTGTACTGCTCATGTTCAATATTTTATGTTTATGTTTTATTTCACTTGAAATGTTTTGAATATTATCCATTCATGCTTTATTATGCCCAAAGTATTTCAAATGACTATTATTTAAGGGATTGAGTTAAATACCCATCCCTATGTTTATATCGTATTGTAGTGATTTCATCGAAAGCAAAACCTCTCAAAAAGATGTTATTGGACTTCAATGTAAAATCGTTCGTTTTGTTCGTCTTTGTCTAAATGCTGTATTTCAATGAAAATACTCGTTAAAAAGTTTTATATGAAAACTTGTCCGAATCGTTTTACTGTTTTTAAATCTTTGATTGACCTTACTGGACTCTCGAAAGCTCACTCTCCTTTACCTTCCTTTCCGCAGGTTCCCTGATTATGGATTAGAGCTAGTGAAAGCGAAAAGGATTTAATTTTTGGTGTTGATTGTTAGAACCCCTACGTGGGGTGAGTTGCTAGTTTATTATTATGGTTTAAATTTAGTTTTCAAGTATGAATGTCCACAGAGAGAAAATACGTTGATGGATGTTTTAGTTGCTCTGACATCTTGTGGTATTATTTAGTTAAGTTTTGAGAATAATATTGCTTAGTGTATACCATCGATCGAGTGTTTAACGTTCCGGAAAATTCCGGGATGTTACACGGGGTGTCGCCGGAGGTGTGACAGGAGGTGAGAACGGCGATGGGATCGTCAGAGCTTTTTTCAGATTTGCGAAGAAAGAAACGGGGAGAGAGAAAAACCAGATCTGGGGGTTAATATCGAGGACTTTTAGCGACGGAATTACACCGTCGCTAAAAGTCCGTTGGTGAAGGTTGACTTTTACTGACAAAATTTTAGGAGACGGATTAATTCCGTCGCTTAAAAATTTTCATTAAACCCTTGAAAAAAAATTCCCTAAAAATGTTTTTAGCGACGGAAATTCCATCTCTAAAGGTACGCGGCAAAAGTCATCGCCAAAAATTATTATCGACGGTTTCTTCCGTCGGTAATAATATTTAATGACGAAATTTTACCGACGGATAATTCCGTCGGTATAAGTACATTTAGCGACGGAATCCCTTCTGTCGCAAAAAAGTCTTTTCTTGTAGTGTTTATAACCAAATAAGATTTTTTTAATAATTTTATTATTTTCTTTGTCTCAGAATTGTGATACATTTTAATACACCTTTTAAGACCTTATAGTATATTATATTTTATAAATCGGCGGCCCGAGCTTGGATCGGGTTACTGGGCTAGCATGTGATAAAGGCGGAGCTTAGGCAGTAAGAGTCCAATAACTGCGAGTTGAACTGTTTCTTAGCCTTTTAACTTCCATGACTACGCTCATTGTCACCATTTACTCTTGTTAATGTAGTCACATTTGTTAACCTGGAAATAACTTTTGAAATAGACAGCCAAGAAAAATTTGAGCATAAACCATAAGAACAAAAAATTAGGCAAAGCACTCGATCAAATCCATAAGTCGCAGTTTAGTACGTCTACAAACTCCAATAACAGTGCAGATTCAGGGTTTGTGTTTGCATTTGATGAAAAATCTACCTCTGCAACTTCTTCCTTGCATCTCTTCATCCTCAGAATTTCTGGCTTTGTCATCACGTAAAACTTGATTCGATTAAGATTGTGAGTAACTCATTCAGGACGATTCTTCAACACTAAACCAGAAGGGGCTTTCAAGGGCTTCCAGATTTTCACCTCTTGATAGCTTTAATACTCAGAGTTATCAGCTTCCACTTAAAACAGCACTTGATTTACACGGATGAAGCAAACAAACAACAGTCCCAAATTAACGGATGAAGCAAACAAACCTAAACTTAATTCAAAACATGCGCATGAAGTCCTACATTCGTTCTTTAACTTTTCTGGATGGAGATAGTTTGGCCATGAGGATACAGACGAAGGTGGTGGTTGGTGCGGAGTGGCGGCAAGTTGCCGGTGGAATGGCAGTTTTCGTAATTATGTGAAGTAGAAAGATAATTAACTAGTCCTACCATTAGGCGCGATACGACTAACTGCCTGGTTGGAATTGTCTGGTACTTATGTTGGAATTTTTTTTCTTTTTTGTTCAATATTTTAGAAAGTTGAGTTGAGCAATCGGGGATTTAATGTTTATCGGAGTTTATGATCCTAGATGGTCGAAAACTATCATGCAAGAAAGGAATGACTTCATAACCATCACAAGAACAGAAAGGCCAAAAGGTAAGTTTGAATTACCATAGAAAAGAAATTCAGTTTTACAATAGACATTATTCCATAAGAGCCTTTACCACCGGTGCAAGAGGACCTATCCTATGAGGAGCAACGAGTTGATATTCTTGACCATCGTGATTCGGTGTTAAGGTCGAAAGTCATTCCTTTAGTTAAGGTTTTGTAGCAAAACCACGGAATTGAGGGGCCACTTGGGAGTCTTGAGGATTCCACTCGAAGTGCTAATCCGCACCTTTTTGATGACTCAGTTACATTTAATTCCAAGAACGAAATTACTATTTAGGGAGGGAGGATGTCAGGCCCGGAATATTTATATTTGTTAAATCCGATTAAAAAAAAAATGACCTTGGTCATTAAGGGCATTTTTGCAATCTTTCATGTTAGTGCTTGGGGCGAAACAATACAGATTTTTCTTTTGTTTTTTCTTTGGCCTAATCCCAAAACTGTACCATCAACTTTACCTCTAGTACAGTTTTAATACCCAACTTTGAGGATGCACTAAAGAAGTATTTAACTTTAAAAAAACATTTTGAATCAGTACATCGGCTAACGGATCACGGATGCTGTTAAAAAGTCCGAGGGGTAGGACTGTCAATAATGAAAAAGTAAATTTTTAAAAACATGTGGCACTACAACAGCCGTTCAATTTTTCTCTTCCTTAATTCAATCCTTAAAAAAATCTCTTTCACTCTCTCTCTAAAAAAAACTCTTCTCTCTAGAAAAAAAAACTCCTCTAAAAAAAAACTTCTCTCTCTCTCCTCAACCTTGCATTTGGCTTTTCTACTCCCAATAAACCGTCTCTTCTCCTTCATTCTTTCCAGTTTTATTTGCAATTTCTTTATATACTTTGTAGCTTGTCTAGTTGATCAGGCAATGATACCGCAACTTGCAACCATCAAATTATCCAAGCCTCTCCTTAGCCCTTCTGCCACCATAAACCCTTCGGTGACACATCGAATTCCATTCTCCAATGACCATGCCGGTATCACCCACGAGCCACTGGCAACACCATCTGGCGACCACGCTGGCAGAGCTCGAGATCAAGGTCCCTTTTGTATTGGTAACACCATCTGACACTTTCCCTTTGTATTGGTAAAATAAATCTGGATTGGCTGGAGATGTGTGCCAGAACTCGATTCAATTGGGGGCGACGTTGTTGACTGGCACACGTGGACCAATAGGAGTGGTGATTCAGTAAGGGGCACTGAGGGTTCAAAATGGGCTTGGCCGAAGTTTGAACGGAATGCCTTCGGCGGTCGACCATCAGATTTCTTCCCAGCGCGGGTGCAGTGTACCCATTAGCCCTAAACTCCATCATTTTCTTGTTCGTGCAGTGTGGTCTCCTTTTGTGTTTTGAAAAGGCATGAGATGTGAATGGCAGAGGAGGAAGTGGAGGGGGAGAGAGAGAGAGAGTTTTTTAGAGAGAGAAAGAGAAGAGTTTTTTTAGAGAGTTAGTGGGAGAGAGTTTTCTTTGTTTTGTAAGGATTAAATTAAGGAAGAGAAAAATTAAACAGCTGTGGTAGTGCCACGTGTTTTTAAAAATTTACTTTTTTTTTTATTATTGACAGTCCTAGCCCTCAAACTTTTTAACGGCATTTGTGATCTGTTAGCCGAGGTACTGATTTAGTATGTTCTTTCAAAGTTAGGTATTTCTTTAGCGCACCTTCAAAGTTGGGTACTAAAGCTGTATTTAAGGTAAAGTTGCGAGTACAGTTTTGGAATTAGGCCTTTTTCTTTTTTGAAAAGGGGGTTATATTTCTAGGATTAGATGACTCAATTTGAATTTGGGCTTTAGCTTGGCCCATTTAAATAGTTAGAGAATTTGACTAATGGTATTTTACAATACTAATAGTTCTAGGAAGATAATTATATTCTTTTTAAGTTTCTAATACTTCGCGTAAAATATATTGGTTTCCCTAGGATCACTTTGGTCTTTTCAAGAGCCTCCAAACAACTTCCAGCAAGGGATCGCTTGGAAATTTGGTCATTGCTTTGAGGGCTTTTGATGTAGATTGGTTGAGGATATCAAGGCTTTGGCTTTGAATGTGCAATTAAAGGTAAGAGTTCACTATTTTTGAAATCTGAAGCAGTGTTGCACCGATCAATCCTATCTTACGGCTTAATCCTTCATTTTAAGTCCTCGTTTGAACATGTTAGATTTTGATTTGTAAAGGTTTGATTGTCACATCTGAATTGCCCTTGTCTCAACTAATTCCATGTTTGTAAGGGATTCATTCTTACTCTGGAACCTAAGTACATTCTTGATCGTTACGAATGAATTAATATAAAGTCTTTTGTGCTTTTGATTATTGACTTGATTCGCAGTCTTTTTTGTAGTAAGTTCAAGATTTCCTATCTTCTTCATTTTTTGTCTGATTTCAGTGTTTTTACCGTTTGTAAATCCCAAACAGTTACTATGACTTTGTAACTTGAGTCTTTTCGAAATTCAATTCATTAATATATAAAAATAGGTCTGAACATTTTTATGTTTATGTTTCTGGCAATTCAAGTCCGCCAACTTTGATTTACTCTATCTCCTTTCTTTCTCCTTGGTTTTTGATGATTTTTGACAATCTGAAGTCCTTGTGTCTTCTTTGAGTCCCTAGTTCTGGGTTTTATCAGAATCGTTGCATTTCTTGGTCGAAATTGACTTTAAAAGTTGTTGGTATGTGCAAAATTAACTGTTTTCTAAACGGTAAATCAACCCACTTCGATTTGCTCTGTCATTTTTATTTCTTGTTGGTTTTTAAGGATTTTAGACAATCTGAAATCCTTAAGGAGTCCTCTTCAAATTTTTAGTTTTATCAGAATCTTCTTAGTTTATGGTCAAATTTGACTTTGAAAGTTATTGGTTAGTGCAGAATTTATTATTTTTGACACTGTAAATCAACTCACTTTAACGTGATCTATCTTATTCGTTTCTTATTCGCTTCTGATTATCTTATACATTATGAAATTATAAAAGTCCTTTTCAACTTTCATGTTTTGAGTTTTCTTATAATATGTACATTGCTTTGTTGAAGTTGCCTTTGAATTAAACTATTCTGTGTAGAATCATATGAATGAGAATGAGTTTGTCGACTTCAATTTCTTGGTGCTTGTTTGACGTATTGATATATGTTTCTATATTTTGGTGAGCCATGTCATAATGTACGCGACTTATCTCTTTCTGACTTACCCTCGTGGATTAGAATGTGGGCTAACTCCGGGGGATGCACTAGAGTTCATGATCTGATTTTCTTTACCCTGTCTCACGTGGCAGTGATGGCATGTGTGACCTTATTTTTAAGTGGCTATCCTGGTCTCTGTCTCTTTACTAATTGAATATTTGGATTTTGATATCTGATATATTTGAATATGATTCGAACTTAAGTAAAACATTATCATATTAATTGAAGTCTTTTTTAACAATGGCATATTGTTTTCAGAACTATTAGCAATCCTTCCAAACATAATCTTCTATTGTTTTGAATACATTAAAACCTTTTAACCTACTATAAATGCAGTTATCAATGACAATTTGTTGCTTTGGCGTTGTATTTTTCACTGGTACAAGCTATTCGATCTTATTATTAATCTGGTTTTTGAATTAAGAGATTAGTGCAATCGTTTTGGTATTCAGCATGTACCTTGGTATCGTCTTTTATCAACTCCAAATACTGTCATCGATATAGCGTGCTTTGTACTGTGTGGGTGAGTGCTTTTGTTTATCTTTACTATGCTCACCCCCTACTTCATTTGTTGCACTTTGAAATATATCTTGTGTCTATTCCGTTGGAATTTCTATACCTTTGTAAATTTCATTTTCTCATATGCATTTGTATCCTTTCTATTTGGTCCATTGAGCAACCTTAAGGGGCCATTGGCTCACTCCTTTATTGCTATCCTTTCAAATAATCTGTAGAGGAGATTGGATTACAGGACTAGTTGTGTGACAAAAAGATAACAATTAAATTTCGGAGCCAGTATGACAATATAAGAAATCCTAATGAAAGGAAACCGTTTTGATTTAGAATTTATTTTGAAACTTTGTTTAGGAGTAATTTAGGCCTATGTAACTATTTTAAGCCAGTACGACATTAATTAATGTTTCTTGGAGACTCTGATTACTCAGTTGGGTGAATTTTAGATTTTTTGAGGTTTTATACCTTTGTTTATTTGAATTAACATTCTAAAAAACCGGGACGTTACACCAGACTTCTTCAATTTATTCTTTTTCTGGGAAAAGTGTAGGGTTTAAAGGATAAAATTTTACAACAATTTTACCACAATATTTATACTTGAACTTGAAATTATTATCATGGATGTAATTAAGTACTTTTACTTTTCTTCTTGTAATTTCAATTAATGTGTATTAGTGAACCTTGAACCAGTTCCTTGACTGGCCGGATTTAATAACTATGTCTAAAACCATGTCTAGCCCAATTATTTAACAAAGATAATCAATAATTGTTGCTTACCAAAACCAACAATTACGTTGGAAAAAATGACAAAAGAAAGGCCGAAACTCTAACCGTAAGGTAGCATTTGATAGAGTTCTCAAATTTTAGTTCTCTGCTTTTAGAAAACTGAAAAGATTTTTAGTTTTTTTTTCACAATTTAAATAATTATTGGACATTTGAAAGAATTTCAATTTTCAAACATATGTAGAACCAAAAATCCAAAATTGCATTTGATAGGACAACTACTTTGGAGCTTTATTTCTTTTCTTTTGAAACATTGTCACATAATTAAACTCAAATTACCATAAGTATATTGCCACTTAAAAAGCCAACATTAATGACGCAAATATATGATATTTTACAAATTTGCATAACTCAAACCTTAACATTTGGGAAGTCTAGCCCTTAACTTTCTTGCATCCATAACACAAGACTCAAGTGGTGTGTAATGAATTTTAACAAAAAGAAATCAACCTCTTATATCCCAAGTCTTTTTATCAATGTGGTCGCTAACTATCTTCATTCTTTATTGTTGTCCAAGATTGCTCACATATGGAGGGATTAGATCTTGTGAAGAGGTGCCAACGTCTTGAACAATCATGTCTTTATTATATAAGGTGCAAAGATTCCCGTTAAATGAATACATGCACACTACATTCTACATAATGTAGTTGTCCAAAAATCACATATTGGAACCAATATATTCATTCCCGTTAAATGAATATATTGGTTCCAAAAATCACTTGGAATCGTGTGCAGTTTCTTCTCAATTGGCCATACCATATGTGAAGCACAAGTCAAATGAATACATGCACACTACATTCTACATAATGTAAAATTCTTTCTACAGTAACAAACTTGCTCATAGCAGGTAGGCCAAACTTGCTCATCAGGAGGTAGGTGTGCATCCATGTGAACCCTCAATTACTCCAATGTAGTTCTAGTATCAAAATAATTTGGCAAGTTAATATTCATAAAACTTTTACCTTGAAATAAGGATAATACTTCGGTCATGTAGAATTTTTTGTGGAAATTACTTTGATCAGGATAAAAAATGATTTTCAGTGCAAGCTTGCAATCTTTCTTGAGAACATGTTTAAAGAAATAAGACACGGTGTAGCCCTGATGTTGGAAGCACTCTGCTACCATTCGGTTCCTTTCGTTGTACATAACTACAAGTAGGAAAACCGCTAAGTGTTTAATTGCAGTGGGTTGTCTAAAATCTTTTAAACTAGTTTCAGTCTTCGAAAGCTCACATTACGCTATGAAAAGTGGCGGGATCGTCCTCAACATACCATAGCATCAATGTTTATGGCCATTTTAGTTCTAGCACATACTCATGATTCTCGGTGCAAGCTTGCAAACTTTCTTAAGAACATGGTTGAAGTAATAAGACATGGCCTTGCCCTAATGTTGGAAGCACTCCGCAACCATGCGGTTCCTTTGATTGTATAAGTACAAGTAGGAAAAGTGGTAATTGTTTAATCGTAGTGAGTTGTTTAGGATCTTTCAAACTAGTTCAGCCTTCAAAAGCTTAGATTATGGTACGAAAAGTGGCGAGTCCATCCTCAACATAATAGAGCATTTATATATGTTCATGGCAATTTTAGTTCTAACACAGTCGTGATTTTTGATGCAAGCTGACAAACTTTCTTGAGAATACGGTTGAAGTAATAAGACATTGTCTTGCCCCAATGATGAAAGCGCTCTGCAACCATGTGGTTCCTTTCGTTGTACATAAGTAGGAAAACTAGTAATTTTTAAATCGCAGTCGGTTGTCTAGTATCTTTCAAACTAGTTTCATCCTTCAAAAGCTCACATTATGCTACAAAAAGTGCGGCGGGGTCATCCTCAACATATCATAGCATCCATGTTCATGGCCATTTAAGTTCTAACACATACTCCTGACTTTTTATGCAAGCTTGCAAACTTTCTTGAGAACATAGTTGAAGTTATATGACATGGTCAGGCCTCGATGTTGGAAGCGCTCCACAACCATGCAATTTCCTTCGTTGTACATAAGTACAACTAGGAAACTGCCAATTGTTTAGTTGCAGTGCGTTGTCTAGAATCTTTCAAATTAGTTTGAGCCTTCAAAAGATCACAAATTATGTCATGAAAAGTGGTGGATTCATCCTCGACGTATTATAGAATCTATATATGTTCATGGCCATTTTAGTTCTGACACATACGCGTGCCTTTTTTAAGTGCTAAAGTCCTCATGGCCTGTTGTTCGTGCACATCGTTGATACTCCGCAATTCTCATTACGCCTATAACTTCTGCCAACAACTATCTAATAACTCATCAAGTTGTTTATAATCTTTTAACTCTCAACCATATTTGGATTTATCCTTTTCAACAACATAGACGCAATTGGTACGTTAATATACCACAAACCAAAATCCATATAATATAGTCACAAGCGAGGGAAAACTCACTAGTTCAAATGAGAGAGCATAATAAGAAAATGCAACAGTAGACCTTACTTAGTAAGCACAAATAAGAAAGCTAACAAAATTTAAAAGCAAGAAAATTTTGTTAAAAGCAAGCCAACGTAAACTAGGTTACACCCCACAATTTCACTTGAAGTTATAGATCACGACATCACGTCAACGTTCCTATTATCCGGAATATCCCTGAACATATTCATCCAAATTGGATGGCTACACAAAGCCTCAAAACGTTCAACATATTATTGACGGAAAGTAAAATTTTCCTTTCTCATTCATGATTTCCTCCCATTTCTCATTGATATCTCTGATTTTATTGTTGTTGTGTTCTCTAGATTTGATTGTAATTGTAACACTCTTCTATAAGTCTTTGATCAACGAGAATGGTCGAGTCTGGCCTTTTTACAATTTTTCCAGAGTCTCTTTATGGTATCGAAGCCTTAACGCTTAAACGAGACAATCGATCCCAACAGCCACCATGACCAGCCTTGAGTCAGGCAACAACTCTTCCTCCACACTCTCTCCCTCCGTTCAAAATCCCCTCACCCAAACAATCACTCTCTTCACCATTAACCCCACCTCTCAACTACCGATATAACTGACTGGTAGTGCAAATTAATTTCCTCACGTAGCAAGCATAGCTCATGACCCTTTTTGTAGGCTATGGCTTGTTTTCTTATGTCGACGACACTGAAGTTGCACCCTCCTCTTCTCTACCTGCCCTCAACCCACAAACATCAAACTCTGGCACCCAGCTTGCCGTCATCACACCAAATCTTGATTACAAACTTTGGCTCCAACATGACAATCTCATTCGGAATGACATCATGGCTTTCATCAATCTTCCAGTTGCTCCCATCGTTGTCGGGTCCAAGACTTCCAATGAAGCTTGGACTCCTCTTGTGACCACCTACGCCAATAAGTCTCAAACTCATATCAACAGTTTACGAGAAAATCTTGCGCATCTTATTAAAGGATCGTTATTGATCTCTCAATATCTCGGCAAAATCAGATCCATTGCCAATGAAGGCCATCTCCAGCTCTCTCATGAGACTTGAAGAACTTGTCATCAAAATTCTCAGTAAACTTGACCCCGACTACAAGAAAATGAGTGCTGCCATATATGCTCGTGATATTCACATTTCTTTTGAAGAGTTATAGGACAAACTTTCTGGTAATGAGATTTTTCTTCAACATTCTACTGCCAAGTATGAGCAACCCACCATTACAGCTTACTTTACTCAAGGATTGAACCAAGGAGGACGGACTCCAACAATGACAATTACCGACCCCAGCACACAATATGACAACGTCAACGGCAATACCTCACAAAACTGGTATTGTATTAACTTCCCTATTCGTGGCAACAACTGCCCCCATCTAACTCCAACAAACCGAAAGTCCAATGTCAAGTTTGTGACAAATTGGGGCATGTTGCAAAAGTTTGCTATTTAATGACTCGTGCTGCTCCTGAGCCTTAAGCCAACTTTGCCTCCAAGCAGTACAATAATTTTTCTAATTGGGTGATGGAGACAAAAGCATCTCATCACATTAATTCTAACACTCAAAACTTGCAAGCCTATTTGTAATATCACGGCACCGATGATGTGATAGTTGGTGACATAATGTTATAGAGACTACGCACACAGGAGATACCACTCTCAGTCTTGTAAATTTGCTCTCGACAATGTGTTATGTGCCCCTTATCTTCATAACAATTTAATTTATGTGTCTCAATTTGGTTTTCAAAGTCGTACATCTGGTGAATTCTTTCCAATTTACTTTGTTGGGAAAGATCTGAGAACGTGGGAGCCTTTAGCTCAAAGCCCTATTAGATGTCGCCTCTACAAATAGACCGACCATGGACACTCATCTGCCATGTACATTACTACCGCTGCCAATCGCGCATCCCTTTCTCTCTAGCATCGTCATTTAGGCCATCCCCACATTCGAACTTTACAAACTCTAGTTTTCAAGTTTAAACTTCCTTATCTTTCCTCATCAAATAATAGTTGTAATTCTTGTCTTTGCAATAAAAGTCATCCTCTACCATTTTCTATATCTTCTTTGCAAAGTTCCAAACCTCTAGAATTACTCTATATAGATGCCTGGGGACCCTTATCAATTCCATATTTAGAAGGATTTTGCTACTATGTTATATTTGTTGGTGACTTCAAAAAACTATACTTGGCTATGAAAAAGAAATATGAAGTCACACATGTTTTTCTTTCATTTAAATATCTAGTGGAAAAATTCTTTAACTTGCATCTTGTTACTGTGCATTAAGATGGTGGTGGGTAATATAAAGGCTTAACCAAGCTAACATGGTCATACAACACTAACAATCTCCCACACACACAATACAATGTGGTGCATAAAGGCCACATCGTCACATTATAGAGACCACCCTCACCTTACTCCATCAAGATTCCCTTCCACTTCATTTTTTGAACCTATTACCATACCAAGCCTTGTTCAAGCACAACCCAAATTATCAAACCTTACAAACCTTCAGTTGTTTTTGTTACCCATGGCTTAGACCTTACGCTCTTTATAAACTAGCCCCAAAATCCTTACCTTGTGTTTTTCTGGTTATTTAATTAAACACCGTTGTTACAGATGTGTTGACCCCAACACCAATAGATTTATACCTTTCTTGCCATGTTGCTTTTGTCAAAACAACTTTCCATTTGAACATTTTTCCCGTGCATTATGTCATCCAAAAGAAGTTGATCTATCCCTTTGGATAGATCCCACTCCCGCAGACCAACCCTCACCCAAGCCAATAGTCCCGTCCACTTTAATGTTCATTGACCTTTAACCTGCGCATGTGCTCAAGCTGCATGCCGAGTCACTTGTGCCCATGCCTATGTCAACATCGTCAGAAGTCCCCACCCCATCGGCATATTTCTATCCACTGCTCCTTCCTCGTAGCTGACTTTGGTCCACTTGGAAGTCCTTCTGTCGGGCACCACGAGCAATGAAACTCTCATCTCTCCCTCCAACAGGCAAGTGATTCTTCTCTTTTTTGCTTTCCTTCACCTTCACCACCCCCTCCCCCACTTCCACCTCCCCGTGTTAAGCCTAAGAAGCCCTCTGACATAAACACAGGCAGCCAGGAATCAATTTTGGGGCGATTCATGTGTGAAGAGATCAATGCAATGGTGAAAAACTAAACACGGTCCTTGAAGCCACCATCTTTTTATCATAACATCGTTGGCTGCAAATGGGTGTTTCATATTAATCACAAAGCTGATTGCGCTCTTGACAAGTATAAAGCTTGCTTTGTTGCTAAGGGATTTAACTAACAACCCGGTATCTATTTCATGGAAACCTTAAGCCCCATTGTGAAGCCAGTGACAATTTGAATACTGTTAACATTTGTCCTCCTCTATAAATGGCCTCTAGAATAGAAGGTCTATATGAGTCAACCACCTGGCTTTGCTGATCGAAAGTTATCCATATCATGTGTGTAAGCTTCATAAAGCTATTTATGGTCACCGTCAAGCACCGCGAGATGGTAAAATGAACTTCGCATATTTCTCCCTCCTATGGCTTTATTATTTCAAGGTTGGCTACCTCTCTTTTTATTTTTCAAGGTAATAAATTCATGGTATACTTACTTATCTACGTTCATGATACTATACTTACTGGCTCCTCAAAGTCAACACTTTTTTTGAGGTTTTCACTAAAAGGTGTGTCTCCCTTAACGTATTTTATGGCCATTGAAGTTTGTCAACTCCAACCAGCGTTCACCTCTCTCAACGGACGTACATCACTGGCCTTCTTCAAAGATTTAATACGATGGATGCCAACAGAAAGCATACACCAATCTCTTCAACGGCTATGTTGAAATTTGATGATGGCGCTATGCCCGCACACTGAACCTTGCCTTCAGTACATAAAGTCTCATCAGTGCCTTACAGTATCTTGTCTTCACGCGGCCAGGCCTTGCTTTCACTATTCACCGTCTCTCTCAATAAATGCACAAGTCGTCCCTCTTTCACTAGTAAGCTGCAAAACGGATTCTTTGTTCGCTACCACTTCGTCCGTGAACTAGTTTGTGATCAAACTCTACCATTCATTATGTATATTCAGCCGATCAACTTGCTAATTCTCTCACCAAAATTATTTCTGAAGTTGTTCATCAAGATCATGGAAACAAGATTGGCATGGTTGACTCCATGCCTATCTTGCGGGGCATATTGACGGAAAGTAAATCTTTTCTTTCTCATTTATGATCTCCTTTCATTCATCATTGATATCTCTGATTCTTTTCTTTCTCATTCATGATATCCTTTCATTCATCATTAATATCTCTGATTCATTATAATTGTAACCTCTTGATTTGATTGTAATACTAATATCTTGACTTGATTGAAATCGTAATCTCTTGATTTAATTGTAATTGCTTGAACTCTTATACAAATATTTGATCAATGAGAAGGGTCAAGTGTGGCCTGTTTACAATTTGTTCATAGTCACTTTACATATTACTCTACATCGCGAGTCTCTTTATTTAAATGGTATTATATTGATTTGAGAATGCATATTACAGCCATATATATACACATATCAATCTAAAGTTAAGCCCGATGATTAATCTAGACGTAAGGAGTAAAAGAAATAAAACGAAAGGTCAGCCTTAAGATTAATGTGATCACAAGGAAATATCAAATCTCAGATCCTAAAGTTAAGTCCTGTAATGAAGCTGTGCAAAAGGAAAATGAGAAATGGAAGGAGGACAAATTTCAGATGTCAAGCAATTTATCTTGATCAAGACTCCCCCTTGAGTTGGAGGATGAAGATCACAAATCCCCAACTTAGACTTTGAATACTGAAATTGATCACGGCTGAGGGATTTCGTGAAGAAAATAGCAAGTTGATAATGAGAAGCAGTTTTGGCATTACGGATCAAACCAGGGTTTAATTTTTTATGAAGAACATGACAGTCGAGCTCTAGTGCATTCACAAAAGACTATGTTGTCAGCAATGTGAATGGAAACTTGATTATCACAATTAAGAGGAATTGGAGTCATCAAAGATATGCCAAGATCACTAAGAGGTATTAAAGCCAAGTAAGTTCACAAGTTACGATAGCCATGGAATGATATTTGGCTTCAACAAAGGAGCGGGAAATGGTGGTTTGCTTCTTTGTCTTCCAAGAGATAAAACTAGAACCAAGAAAAATACAATATCGTGTTGTGGAACATCGAGTCGTTGGGCAACTCGCCCAATCAAAATCATAGAAAGCTATTAAGTTGAGCCTGGACATGGAAGGAACAAAGGATGCCTTGGCCCAGAGAACTTTTCAAATAGCACTGTAAAAGATTAGCACCATCAAGATGAGCTAGGTTACCAAGGCTGATGCATGAACTGACTTAGTATATTCACGGTGTGAACAATATCAGGGCAAGTGATAGTGAGATAGATGAGGCAACGAACCAAGCGTCGATACAGAGATGGATCGGAGAGTATAAGACCTGTGGAGTTTGAAAGTTTTAAGTATTATTCCATGGGAAACTGGGAAGGACGAGCACCAGTATAACAATTTTTGTAGTTTGCAAAAAAGATTCTCCCCTTTACATTGATAACCAGGAGGTGGAAGCACGTATACATCTTCAGGAAGGTCACATGTAAAAATGCATTATGGACATCCAACTGATGGATCAACCAATTATGTGAAACAGCAATTTTAAGGAGAACCCGAAGAGTGACAAGTTTGGAAAAAGGAACAAAGGTGTCATGGTAATCATTGCCCTCAATTTGGGTGTAACCCTTGGCAACAAGGCGGGCCTTGTAGCGTTCTATAGATCCATCAGTACATTGTTTGATTTTGAAAACTATTTAGAACCGATGACTTTCTTATCAGAAGGTAAAGGAACAAGAGACCAAGTATTGTTTGTAGTTAAAGGAACAAGAGACCAAGTATTGTTTGTAGTTAAAGCTACAATTTTGGATTATATTGCATCTCGCCATTCTTGAAATTTCATGGCTTCATGGAAATTGGTGGGCTCATGAATAATTGTTAGAGCATTAAGGAAAGCTTTATAAGGTGAAGAAAAACGATGATAGCTTAAGGAAAGAGCAAGAGGATAACATATTCCTTGTTTTGTAGCAAAAGATAAATCAGAACATGCAATAGACACGTAGTAGTCCTGAGGGCAACTAGGTGTTTCGCGTGTGACGATAGGGTGACCAGGGTTACGAGCACTACAAGAAAACAGGCTTTTAGCGACGGGAAAATCCGTCGCTAAAAGCCCAAAATCCGTCGCTAAAAGAATTAGCGACGGATTCACCGTCGCTAAAAATCCCTTGTATAAAAGCCCGTCACTAATAGTTTAGCGACGGAATGTTTTAAATCCGTCGCTAAATATGTCATTTTTTTTGACGGATTTATTTTTAATTAGCGACGGATATTCCGTCGCTAATTATATTTTTAGAATTTTAATTTATTTTCTTTTTTGTCAAATTAGCGACGGATAAAATATTTTAGCGACGGAATATTCCGTCGCTAAATAACTGATTGTAGGAATACTTTTAGCGACGGAATTAATCCGTCGCCAAAAGTCAATTTTTTTTTGAATTTTTTTTTATTTTTCAATTACCCAGACCTGTAATACAATTTTCAATTCTCAACAACAACGCGCAATAATCAATACAGAAAGAAATATATATAATCAATTATAAAAAATATTTATTATAAAAAAAACTCATATATGTACAAGCCGGGAACCGGATACAGCCGGTTAGGAGAGGGGAAAAGAGTACAAGCCGGGCGCGGGGGGCGGGGGGAAAGCTAGGAACGGGCACGGGAAGGGGCTCATCAGGGGTTGCCGAGTCCCGGATCTGGATCCTGCTGATCCGGGGCCGGCTCGGCCTGTCCAGCAGTGCCCTGCTCCCTGATCATCCTCACCACCACTGTAGCAATGCGCTGGATCTCCTCGTCGTCCAACTGAGGACGAGGAGCCGGTGTCTGTGGAGGGGCAGCAGGGGGTGAGGACGCTCCTATCACGGCACGAGCAGTCGTGCTAGGCAGGCCGCGTATGCGGCCTTTCGGCCGATTCACGACCTCCGGCGTATCCAGCCATCGCTTCAACCCCCCAGTACTCGCAGCCGTACTAGTGGACGCTGATGGCTGTCCGGACTGCTGCTCGGACCCCCTTAGCTGTTCATACGAGGCCTGCAAAAATAGTGGTTTAACGATATGTTAGGGCATTAATTAACGAAACAGACATTGAGGATAGAAAGAAAAAACATTAACAACTTAAATAAATTGACTCACATCGATCCGCCGGGCAATATCTGAAATATAGTCGCCCGCCCGGTGCGTCTCGTCCTTGTCCTTCTTCCGCACGTGCGTCTGAGTATAGGTCAGAGCTATGACCTCATCCTCCTCCAGATCCGGGTGCTCGACCGCGTTCATGTGTCGGACGATGTCGTGTGGCACCGACCCCCCCGTGTGCGTCGGATCTCTGTTCTGTCTGTTCTCAGCCCCGCTCTTACTCTTGGCGTCCCAACCTGGATCCGCAGCCCACCGATCTATCATCTCCCCCCATACACGGTGAGATATCCAATGTGGGGGATATCTCGTCATGTCCGTCATCGGGGCACCCGCGGGCAGCGCCTTCTTCGCCCGGTCCCGTGCATCGTGGAGCCATCGGCGGTAATTCTTGCCGATGTAGGCAAAGAAAGCCTGCTGCCCCAGTACCTGCTGCTGAGGCGTGTCAAACGTGAACCCCTCCTGTAAGGCATTCAATAACACAAATTAACAACATAAAACAAACTGTAATTAAACATTTACTAATGCTGAAAAAAATACTTCACCGTACCAGCCACTCCTCCCATAGGGCCTCCCTCGCAGCGGCATCCCAGTCCTTCCAGTACAGGCGTGGCTCGAAGAATCGGCCCTTCACAAGAACGCCGATCTTCGTCCTCGCCTGATTCTCCAGGATCCTGCCAAAGAAGTAAATAAATTAATTAATACAGTTCAAATATAAATTAACAGCCCAAAATTTTAAATATAAGGCATGAGGTGATATTTTTAGTACTTACAGGCCCTCCTGCGTGAGCGTAACTCTCTGTTTACGCTGGGGGTCGATGCGTACCCCGCGTGTCGGACCACGGCCTCGTCGAGATCCTACAAAACACAGACATTAATACAGTTCAAATATAAGGCTAGCGAAAATGTACGAAACACCGTTATCAACTATACCTGAGGTAGAACCCACGGAAGATGGAGAATGCACGCGCGTGTGGGATGAATTTGCGTCGGGCTGGGGCGACAGCTGGGGCTGGGGCCCCATCTGCTGTCCGCGATCACTCTGTGCCTCGTCATCAGTAGGCAATGACGAGGTGGGACCCACCGGGGAGGAAGCAGCTCGGCGTCCAGCCCGGCCACGAATAGCCCGTATCCTATCCATATCTGACTTCATATAGATAAATTACAAAGACATTAACACGTTAAAAACAATAATTTGGCAAAAATCATCATCGGCACAATAGCTATATATATACATATGAACGGATGTGCAAAAACACATCATTAAACACCAAGTTCTAAAAGTTCTACTACATTTTTCCAGTGATGTTACAACATTACAAGTCAATCATTTTCAGTTTGCGAATCATCTTCATCACTTTCCCCGCCGTCCTCTTCTTCGTGGGACTCGTCGTCCTCTTCATCTTTGAATTCATCCTCTTCATCAGTAGACTCGGTCACATCATCTCCAACACTTTCCACGTCTTCCGCGTCATCATCTACGACTTCTTCTCCGACAAGAAGTGTTGTTGGAAGAGGAAGATCGTCCTCCTCGTTGTTGACCTCAACAGGGAACAAGACACGTGGTTGGTCGGCTTGAAAGGAGTCTAGCTCACTGTCATATGTCACGGGCAATTTCTTGGACTTGATAGTTGTATACCAATGAGATTTGGGATTGGCGATGTCCTCCGCGTAAAAGACTTGTACAACTTGACTAGCAAACACAAAGGGCTCGTCTGATGCAAGTCTTGACTTGACATTGACATCTACAATCCCTTGAGAGCTAACACGGATTCCTCTACTGCATGTGACATCGAACCACGTACACTTGAACATTACCAGGCGGTTTTGGGAACCCAGATATGTTAGCTCAACAATCTCATCTAGCTCTCCGTAAAAATTCATGCAATTCTTGGCATAACAGTCGCCGTTGACCAAGACTCCACTGTTTTGGGTTTGTTTTGTTCGGTCATCATCTTTTACGTTAAACCTAAACCCATTGATGATATAGCCTCTGTAACAGGATGTTTGTTTGTTAGGGCCTTCGGCTAGTAATTTCAAGCAGGATGCCACTGGTCTATCCATTGACTGAACCTATTGTAGATGACGGTAAAAATTAAGGATAAATCAGTATACTAATTGGCCACAGAACTGTATATAACACATAATATAATTTCGTTAAACAATCTTACACGGATTATGACCAGTGATTAGGCATTGCCGATGTAAATATGAATGCATGAATGTTACAACATGTCTACATATTTTCCCTCCACTCTTCAACAGGTAGTGGTCCTATCCCATTCCGAAAAACACATGTTTATAAAACAGTTTTTAACTCATGCTTAGTCCCATGTCTGTGAAAAATTCGGCAGCACCTCCCCGCATTTCTCCAAGTACACGACATCGATTAGGTGTTCTAACATTCATCTAACCTTGCTCAAGAAGGTTTGACGGATGTTAGAAAACCAGATCTGTATGCACCCGGAGAAACACACGAGAACGTGTACCAAATATCCACGACATAGAACACAAAGCATAAGTCAAAACACTGTTTTATAAACAATTAGCTTTTCCAAATTGTCCAAACTGGACATCCAAAGGCTCATTACAAAGCATTACTTTGTAATGAGTACCTTTGAACGGGAACTAAGGGTTTCTATGCATGCATGCGTTCAGAAATTGATAACATATGCAAGAATCTTTCCGAAATATCAAAACTGCAGAAAGATCGTTACATATGTTACCAATTCCATATTAAATAGAATTCGTTTGCAACGAGTTGAACCATCTCGTTGCCAATGGACTTCTCAAAACAACAACTAATATAAAGAAGGCAGGGTTTGTAAACAACGAGTAATTGAACCTTCTCTGGGCAATATGGAGTAATTATGGGAAGGACAGGGGCTAATTAGGGCTAATTGTGTTATTAGGGTTAATTACGAGTATTAATTATATCTAATTAGGGTTGATTAGGACTAATTAGGGTTATTCAGTCCTAATTAGGGTTTAATTGTGCCGAGTAGTGCTGATTAGTCCGAATTAGGCTTAATTGGGTTATGTTAGGGCTAATTAATGTTAATGAGGGCTAGTTTGGCCTCATTATAGCTAATTAGGGTTGATTAGGACTAATTAGGGTTATTTAGTCCTAATTAGGGTTTAATTGTGCCGAGTAGTACTGATTAGTCATAATTACGCTTAATTGGGTTATGTTAGGGCTAATGCATGTTAATGAGGGCTAGTTTGGCCTAATTATAGCTAATTAGGATTGATTAGGACTAATTAGGGTTATTTAATCCTAATTAGGGTTTAATTGTGCCGAGTAGTGCTGATTAGTCCTAATTAGGGCTACTTAGGCTTAATTGGGTTATGTTAGGGCTAATTAATGTTAATGAGGGCTAGTTTCGGATAATTATAGCTAATTAGGGTTGATTAGGACTAATTACGGTTATTTAGTCCTAATTAAGGTTTAATTGTGCCGAATAGTGTTGATTAGTCCTAATTAGCGCTAATTAGGCTTAATTGGGTTATGTTAGTGCAAATTACGATTAATTAGGCTAACTATAATGAATATGCGCGTAATTGGGTTCATTTTGGCTAATTTAGGGTAATTACGGCTACTTTGACTTTCATTAGGTTCTTAGGGTTAATTAAAACTAATTAGGCTCGTTAGAGCTAATTAATTAGGGTTAATTGATTTATTAAAATATTTATTTTTTAAATGTCGGACACCGTCGATCAGACGTGATGTCCATGTCTGCGCTAACTAACAGGTATCTCAATCCAATTGGGTCCCATCCTCCGTCAACAATCTCAATTCTCAAATGCCGCCCAATGCAATAAAAATTAACAAAAATCACACATTCAATCCAATTGGGTCCCATCCTCCGTCAATAATCTCAATATCTCAAATGCTCAATGCACAATTAACAATCTAAAATCATCAATTAATAACCTAAAATCATCAATTAATAATCGCAATTACTTCAAATGCACAGCTAATAACCTAAAATCATCAATTAACAACCTAAAATCACAGATCAATAATCACAATTCTAAAATACACAATTAACAACCTAAAATTATCAAACAAATTATCAATGTTCAAATAGGAAAAAAATGTTCAAAATGCACATATCTGATGCTCTTGAATTATTTCAATTTAGGGTTCGATTATATTAGGGCATTCAATTTAGGGTTCAATTAGTTTAATTTAGGATTCGGTTCGATCACGGGCATTCAATTTAGGGTTCAATTACATCAATTTAGGGTTCAATTAGGGGGTTCTATTAAATCAATTTAGGGTTCGGTTGATTTGGAGCATTCAAATTAGGGTTTAATTTAGGTTTCAGTTAGATTAGGGCATTCAATTTAGGGTTCAATTAGGGGTTAATTTAGGGTTCGATTCGATTAGGGCATTCAATTTAGGGTTCGATTCGATTAGGACATTCAATTTTGGGGTTTAATTAGGGTTCAATTACTTCAATTTAGGGTTCAATTAGGGGGTTCTATTGATTCAATTTAGGGTTCGGTTGATTTGGGGCATTCAATTTAGGGTTCAATTAGGGGGTTCAATTATTTAAATTTAGGATTCGGTTGGATCAGGGCATTCAATTAGGGGTTCAATTACAATTAATTGGTTCAATTAGGTTGAATTGGGGTTCATTACAATTAATTGGTTAAGTTAGGGTTAATCAGGTTTAATTGGGGTTAATTCATTCAATTAGGGTTACGCGGGGTTAATTACTGTTAATTGGTTAGTTTAGGTTGAATCAGGGTTCATTACAATTAATTGGTTCAGTTAGGGTTAATCAGGTTTAATTGGGGTTAATTCGTTCCATTAGGGTTACGCGGGGTTAATTACTGTTAATTGGTTAGATTAGGGATAATTACGGTTTGATTAGAAATAATTGGGAACAAATTAAGGATAGTTAGGATTTATCCGGGCTAATTATGCTTTAATTAGGGTTTAGGGTTTAAGGTTAACCGGTTCAAACAGGTTTAATTGGAGCTAATTACGGTTAATTGGTTCAATTAGGGCTAATCAGGGTTAATTAGGGTTTATTGGTTCAATTAGGGTAAATCGGGATTAATTAGGGCTAATTGGTTAGATTAGGTTGAATCAGGGTTCATTACAATTAATTGGTTCAGTTAGGGTTAATCAGGTTTAATTGGGGTTAATTTGTTCACCTCGCAGCACGACGGGACAACTATCGACAGCGCACATCGCGAATCTCAAATGCCAATGTTCTAACCAGAGAAAATACAGATGCACTTCCCTTAGTGAAAAACAAAGCATCTACAAATGACCAACACGCGTCCCAACGTGTATTCAGTGTAAAACAACAGAGGGGGCGACGAAGAAATTATTAGGCTGAATGGAGACAAAGGATGTCATCCGAGCAACGAGATGCACACTTACAATGACGTCGTGCAAATTATCAGCCGCGAGGATCGACAAACATACAAGGTAAGATTGATGATTAAGTGGTAAGTTATTCATTTAGAGTTACTAAAGTCTTCAAAATATTGTCACAGTTGCTGACTTGGAATCCACTAATGCACAAATAATACATGATATTGCTCAGAGCTTGCCTCAAACAGGTACGAACTGTGACAGTACACCTTTATTTTATTTTTTTTCTTAAATTATTCATTTCACATATGATCTCACTTCGTGCGCTAACTTATTTGTCCTCTTCGATAACAACCTACACAGAAAACAACATAAGATGTAGCAGTGAAGATTTAGCCGTACCTCACGGAGTTAGGGTTAGGGGATTTCACAATTTAGCAAGAGATTATCATGAAAGTCATGGCATACCTAGGTTCCAAATACCTCCAATGCACATATGTCCTTATTGCGTTGCACGCGCACGCGCTGTTTTACCATGAATCGTACGAATTTTTGTTGCTTAAACAGAAAGACTTCCCTTCCTCTGGTACCATGTCCACTAGAGATGGTTGCTCTTTACTCTGATCAAAGTGAAAGTGGGATGCAATTCAAGCAACATATTAAAGCATACAACCATATGTTTGCATTTACATCCATGGGTGTACATATTGATGAGGCACTAGCCACTAGCAGGAATAGTGGTGTATATACTTTTCGCGCACACATATCGCGTGTGCACAGCGACTTGTATATATTACTCTCCAAAGTTATAAATTTGTCACCAAAAGCCTTATAAGTAACGGTGGTTCAACTTTAAGTCAAGCCATTAATGGTCGCAAAAAAATTAACTCAAGCCACTTACATAGACTATCTCCCAAATCCAAGGTGCGGGATGAATAAATTTTGGCTCTCAACCAAGTTGTAGGAATCTTCTCCAATTCCTTTTAATAGTGACAATTAATTGGGCTAAATGTTTCTATTGACTTTTCTGCTAACACTTTCTGCGACAATTATTAATAATAATTTTTTAACGTATGCCGCTATATGGGAGTAGGAGGAAGATTCTTTTATCCTCGAATTTCTTATGTCTTATCAATATGTACTCTTAATTTTTTTTGTCCATAACACCCATAATCAAATTAAAGGACTAATTGTCGTGCTTATAAAAGTCAAAGCACATTCCCAGGCAAATCATAGTGAAATCTCAATCTTGTTCAACCAGTTCAAGATCACATTCAAACCATACTAAGTTTCAATTAACAATTGACATTGTAAGTCTATTTTCCGTCGGAATACAGGTGACAATACCTGTAATCAAGAATAAAAGAAAAAAAATTGTTTTATCCTCTGGGGAATACCTTTTTTTTGGGTTGATAAATGAGAGAATGATATTGATAACATAGAGGTTACAAGATTCTTTAACCGACCAGTTTTTCCCACTTTACATTTGTTACAAGAAATAAGTAGAAGAAAAAACAGAAGTCATGGCAATCATGACTATAAAAATTATATTAACGAAAACAATTATGATTAGGGAAGTCCACAAACTGCCGCAAAAACCAGATTAAACTTGTCAACTTATCAACCAATGGATGGTCGTCGTCCAAATAAGGTAGTACTCGTCGCTGCAAATCCACTTTGTTCTACAACCACCTCCACACACCAGCCGCTAAAAAGGAAAAACATGACCAATAGTCTCAGATAGTCTATTATTGAACCAGAAATATAAGGCCCCCAGTCTCATAAGCAACTCATGCCCTTTATTTTGGACTAAAAGGATAATGCTTCAAGAAACTGCCTTAGTTATGAATCTGGTTTTACCCCTCAATTACCCACATCAAGTCCCACATATTTTATAGCATTGCAAAGACCACGTTAAGCATATGAATGCAGAAATAGTTAGCAACAAATCCTCTCTCTTTTAGATCTATTTATTTGGTGGCAATTGAGCTACCGAAGGCAGGATTGCTTAGTTGTTCCTCACATACTTGTGAGCTACAAGAAACCCAGCATGCTACAGTGCTAGCGAATTTTGGCTACTTCCTCGAGGTACGATAACCATTTCTCAGCATCAAACGGGTCAAGGTGCTTGACAAAGTTGATCCAAGTTTTATACATTCTCGACAGCCTAAACCACATCTTCAAAGAAGTTCAACATTTAACAACACGAATGACCAATATTTTTCAACACTGCAAACAAGACAACTGTTATGATTAAAGGATGGTGTTTGCTCGCTTGAAATAGAGTTTATAGCACTGCAATATTGTACTTGTACCCGTGAAGCAAAGTGTGGAGTGTGTCTGAATGTCTGATCAATATTTTTTCAATCAAAGAGATTTTCGTTTTAGAACAACACAAGAGGAGAAAGACAGACATGCAAAACTGACAGCTATTCGGACAGAGGAGACCATCACACACATAAAATTGGCCAAAGCTGTTCCCTGGAACTCCTAGCCCTAAAAGCTGGTCATACTCAGACCTTGCTTTGTACTTCTCTGCACTGAACCTGCGGTCGCTGCTCCTGCTCCCGCTGCGATAACTGGTCTGCTAGCTGTAAATGACAAAGTGTGTCTCTGTCACTCGGTGTCTCTTGTCTCTGTCACTCGCTATCTGAGTTGCTGGTTTAGTTGCTTGAAGCCTATATGAAGGTTTGAATAGTTAAATCGGAACTAAACTCTTGTATGAAGGGCTTCAGTGGGTTCGTGACTTCGTGTTTAGTTTTATCTGTAGCTTGCATGTAGACCTGGCAAACGGTCGACCCGCGCGGGTACGGGTAATATCCTGACGGATTCAGGTAAAATCGGGTCGGGTAATTTATACCCGAATTTTTTCGGGTACGAATATCTGGGATCCGTACCCTTCCCTGGCGGGTAGGGTATTACCCGCGGGTAAATCATTAATTTCTAATTAATTATTTTTTAAATTAAACATAATCTAATTACATACTAATTAGACATATTTTAACCTCCAAAAGTCAAACAATTCATTGTTTATCTATCAAAATTCATTTCACAAAAATAACATCTTTCTGTTGAAGAAAAAACAATCTCAACATCCATCCATCTGGAAAAAAAAAACAATCTGAACAATCTGCAGATCGAGAACACACGACAATCATCGTCCATCAATATCCACTGACTGACCCAACAACCGCAAGGCGACGGAGTGACGGTCAACGACAGTGGCGACATATCGGTGGTGACGGGGCCTCAGTGGTGACGGATCGGTGTTGCGGGACCACGGTGGTGACCGATCGGTGGCCACAGGGCCATGGGGTGACTGATTGGTGGCCACGGAGTATCAGCGACGGTGGTGATCGATCGGTGGTGACAGATCGGTGTTGTGGGGCCACGGTGGTGACCGATCGTTGGCAACGAGGCCACAGGTGTGACCGATTGGTGGCGACGGGGCCACGGGGAGACTAAGTGACCGACCGGTGGCGGCGAGATGCGGTAGATCTAGTGGGTGACCGATGTGGTGCCGTGGGTGGAGTAGGGTGGTCGTGAGTTTGGCAGATCTGTGAGAGAGAGCGAGAGTTGAGAGAGGAGACCTGTGAGAGGGATCTGTGAGGGAGGCAGAAGCGAGTGGGGGAGAAAATGAGAGAAACAAACCCTAAACATATTATATATAGGCATATAACCGGGTAACCCGGGTACCCGATAACCGACCCGAATTTACCCGGCTTTTACGGGTCGGTTCGGGTCCGGGTCCAATTTCAGCGGGTAGTGAAAATGGCTACCCGTATCCGGCATTTTGGACTGGGTACGGTCCGCGTAACGGGTACGGTTAACATTTTGCCAGGTCTACTTGCATGATACTGACCGAGGGGCCACCGTAAGACAAAGGTGTACTAAACCACAAACACAAGAAAAAAAACAAGCAAATGAAACGCATTGATTGATAAAGAGAGTGGCCAAGAGTTTCAAAAACCGGAAACAAACAAAACTTTCTCCCATTGCACTTAGCCCCCTTTTAACATTCTTTTTGTTAGCTTCTTCTTTTCTTTATTTTTATTACTATTATTATTATTTTTTGGCATAGTAACCAACAAACATTTTCTTGGATAGTAATAGAAATATATACAATTGACAAATACTGCATGTAATACTTCGGATCCGGTCCAAAGTTGAGCTTATGGTTAATTGCGATAATTTTATTTGCACTCTGAACGATGACTTTATGTTGTAAATAGAGAAACGGGAGAATATAAAGATAGCATCTTCCTTTTGTGACTAATAACACCAAGAAACATTGTACTTCCCAAGGTGGAGCTTATAATATAAGAGTATTAATACTGGACGTAATTTTTATGGGTGCGTTGAGTATTACGTGTATATTCAATGGTGAGTTAAAAGTGTGACTAAAATGGGTTTATGCATGGCATTACGTAGTTAATGGCAACTTTATGCCGTCACATGGACCATACGTTTCAGAGGAATAACTTAATGGGGTTTGATGGCGTAATTCAATAGCCTATTTTTGCTAAGGAAGCCTTTACTTGTGTGTGTACTTAGATTAAGTAAGAGGAAGAGGCGTACCTGAATAAGAGACAATAAGAAGAAACAAAATATGGAAGTGGGTAAACGTGACTTATATATTGGGTGCATGCGATCCCTAGAAACAATCTGGTGGCAATGGAATTTTCCTGGATCAGGTGTGAGTTTTAAGAGAAGCTAGAAAAAGGGAGTAGGAGGAAGAAATGCAATAAAGCCGTACGTAGGTGCATGGACATATGAGATTATGAATGAAGTAAATGTGCTAGTATTCACGAGTCTATTCGTCAAGGCGGTTAAGTGTCCTCCTATCTTGCGTGGCATTTTCCTTAAAGATGTAACCTCTTTTTTCTTTACATATATTTCATGAAAATGTTTACGCCCCGTGCTTTTATGCGTTAAACACGAGAAAATATTCAGTGGTTGTTGCCTATGTGGTGTTAGACTAACACTAACATTATGCCAACTAAGTAAAGATAGTAACTTGTGAGCCAAATGTCCATATGAATGTTAACCTTTAATCATGGTTACAAAAGTTTGAAACTCAAAAATTTCTGAAAAATTTAAATTTCCGCCCACCATTTTTGTTTATCAGAAGTTAAAAGTTTAAAAGCAATTCATTTGAATCCATTTCTATTCTTTCTCATCTCCTCTCCTCTCTTCATCTCAGAGGGACTGCGCAATGACGTACTGGGCCAAGAATTTGGAAGGGAGCGGTCGGTGGTCGATTGGGAGATGGGGCTGGGTGCGGGGTGGTCGATGGTGGAAGGAGAGGGCAATACAGTGGGGCTGAGTACGGGCCAGAGCAAAGGTATTGCAGGTTCACCCATTACAGACTCTCATAGGGACTAGGCGGCGAATCATCTCCATCTAGGCGGCAAATCATCTCCATCTTATGCTAAACTCCATTCATCTATAACTACTGTATTCACTTCGTTTATTGGGTCCATAAATCCCTGTTGCTCCTATTGAAGAATCTTACCATTATAATTTTACTGTTATACGTGTATCAATGGATGTTTCTTTGTTCTGGATTTTCTCCCTGATTAAGGCGATGCTGTGTAAATATTGTACAATAAAGTAATTTTGCTTCCTTCGGGTGGTGGATTGGGGTGTGGGATAGGGTGGGTGCAGGGTGGTCGGCGGTGGAAAGCTTTGAAGGCTGCGGGGCTTCTAGATCGTAGAGGTGCGACTGTTGCTTAAGGCAGCCCCTACTTGCAATTGATTACAGTCCCACAAGTTGGTCTCTTTGGTGGTTCAGCATTTTCCACCGGTGTATCACATAACTCCCATTAGACACTTTGCAGCATCACCGCCAACATACTATACAAGTCACTTGAGCTAAAAGAGTCCAATAAGCCTGGAAAAATAAAAGTTCATGTTGCCAACGGGAAGAGAATAATTGCCGGGAATTCTATATGTCAAAATCATTTTTGGCATCCACAAATAGATCATATACTTGACTGGCTATCTTTCAATGATGTAGCTGCCAAATTCTTAAGCACTTCAAGAGCATTTTTCTTCATCAACTCTACCTGCTCTTGCATCACAAAATAAAAGTTCATGTTTCCCCCGTTTTCATGCTGGCAAGAACCTGTTTATAATTCCTGGGTAAGACTTTAATAAACTTAGTTAACAGATTTTCAAAGTCAGCAAGCACTTTTTTGGCAAGTTGGTTGTTTGTATGCCGCTGATGTTGCTGTATCATCATTTTTAATCGTCATAATATCATCTTTCTCTTCTACTTTATCAAGGTCAACTAGCTCAGAGTTGCACCTTAACTGGAATTTCAAATCTACATCAAGACCATAGGCAACTCCACCACTCATTCCTGCAGCAAAGTTTATCTTTGTTTTTCCCCACCATTAAATGTTGTGATTACAATTGGTGCAAATGAAATTCACTGTTGCATTAGGGTCTCTAAGATTTATACATAGCCAGAGTTTAATAACCCAAAGCATTTCTCCGGTATCTCTATTAGCAGCCAAAAAAGCCCAACTGAGATGTTCATAAGATTGATGCACTAAAATTACCAAAATAAATGAATCGAGAGTACACCACAATTGTATGACTAAAATTAAGGTTTGCAGTGCATTGAAAAAGTAACCTAGTAACAATCGATCAAACCTCTAATTTATTTTGCTGCCAAATTTGAAAAGAATGATAAACTTGGAGATTCAATGCTTGCGTGAATGACTAAATAGCTGCCCTCCATGTACAAGTTCCCGAATATGATAAACTTGGAGCTTCAATCCTTGCGTGACATTCCTCCACGTGATGTTTCTCCATTAAAGGTCGAATTTTTCTCCATGACTTTTCCCATAAACAGTTAGAAGCAGAGATTCGTGGCTTTAAGGCTTTATAATATTGAGTTCTAGAGTATGTATCTGTTGATCAAACATGTAGACAACAATGAGCAATGAAGTTATACGGTTTTTGGTTAGATGATAGAAAAGTGATTTACTGACCAACGACATAATCTTAAGAAATAAGAAATCATGTTGAGCTGATTCATGGGGCAAGAACACTCAACCCACCATGAACAAGCATTGCGCAGAGCAAATAGTATGTATCAAATGAGATTATGTATTCTGATTACTCACAGTTGTATTCTGATTACTCACAGTTCGACTCTCCACATTTCTTATCTTCTACATAGTAATTAGGCTAGGTGCTGTGTCTAAAGAAATAAATTAAATACAGTGCAATTCAATGTCAGTGAAAGATGGAGAAGGAGCAGTGGGAGTGCAAATGCAATACCGTTGATAGATCGACAATAGAGGAGAAATTTTGGTGGTGTCGCGCGGTGGTTGGATGAGCAGCCGTTGGAACGCAGTAATGTGGCTTTGGACGATGCAGGGAGAGAGAAAGCAGCGTAAGA